>CAWVNZ010000665.1:0-123265 GCA_963930735.1 Dioctria linearis
ACTGCCGCAAATTTTAAGTGCGCCAGGGATTGACTTTTCTATAGTAAATTATTCAAAAAATAATTTTCTACTGCCGCAAATTTTAAGTGCGCCAGGGATTGCCTTTTCTATAGTAAATTATTCAAAAAATAATTTTTTACTGTCGCAAATTGTAATTGCGCCAGGGATTGCTTTGCTATAGTAAATTATTCAAAAAATAATTTTCTACTGTCGCAAATTTTAATTACGCCAGGGATTGCCTTTTCTATAGTAAATTATTCAAAAAATAATTTTCTACTGTCGCAAATTTTAATTACTCCAGGGATTGCCTTTTCTATAGTAAATTATTCAAAAAATAATTTTCTACTGCCGCAAATTTTAAGTGCGCCAGGGATTGACTTTTCTATAGTAAATTATTCAAAAAATTATTTTATACTGTCGCAAATTTTAATTACGCCAGCGATTGCCTTTTCTATAGTAAATTATTCAAAAAATAATTTTATACTGTCGCAAATTTTAATTACGCCAGGGATTGCCTTTTCTATAGTAAATTATTCAAAAAATAATTTTTTGCTGTCGCAAATTTTAAGTGCGCTAGGGATTGCCTTTTCTATAGTAAATTATTCAAAAAATAATTTTCAACTGTCGCAAATTGTAATTGCGCCAGGGATTGCCTTTTCTATAGTAAATTATTCAAAAAATAATTTTATACTGTCGCAAATTTTAAGTGCGCCAGGGATTGCCTTTTCTATAGCAAATTATTCAAAAAATAATTTTCAAATTTCGCAAATTTTAAATACGCCAGGGATTGCCTTTTCTATAGTAAATTATTCAAAAAATAATTTTCTACTGTCGCAAATTTTAATTACGCCAGGGATTGCCTTTTCTATAGTAAATTATTCAAAAAATAATTTTATACTGTCGCAAATTTTAATTACGCCAGGGATTGCCTTTTCTATAGTAAATTATTCAAAAAATAATTTTATACTGTCGCAAATTGTAATTGCGCCAGGGATTGCCTTTTCTATAGTAAATTATTCAAAAAATAATTTTCTACTGTCGCAAATTTTAATTATGCCATGGATTGCCTTTTCTATAGTAAATTATTCAAAAAATAATTTTCAATTTTCGCAAATTTTAAATACGCCAGGGATTGCCTTTTCTATAGTAAATTATTCAAAAAATAATTTTCTACTGTCGCAAATTTTAATTACGCCAGGGATTGCCTTTTCTATAGTAAATTATTCAAAAAATAATTTTATACTGTCGCAAATTTTAAGTGCGCCAGGGATTGCCTTTTCTATAGTAAATTATTCAAAAAATAATTTTATACTGTCGCAAATTTTAATTACGCCAGGGATTGCCTTTTCTATAGTAAATTATTCAAAAAATAATTTTATACTGTCGCAAATTTTAATTACGCCAGGGATTGCCTTTTCTATAGTAAATTATTCAAAAAATAATTTTTTACTGTCGCAAATTTTAATTGCGCCAGGGATTGCCTTTTCTATAGTAAATTATTCAAAAAATAATTTTCAACTGTCGCAAATTGTAATTGCGCCAGGGATTGCCTTTTCTATAGTAAATTATTCAAAAAATAATTTTTTACTGTCGCAAATTTTAATTACTCCAGGGATTGCCTTTTCTATAGTAAATTATTCAAAAAATAATTTTATACTGTCGCAAATTTTAAGTGCGCCAGGGATTGCCTTTTCCATAGTAAATTATTCAAAAAATAATTTTATACTGTCGCAAATTTTAATTACGCCAGGGATTGCCTTTTCTATAGTAAATTATTCAAAAAATAATTTTATACTGTCGCAAATTTTAATAACGCCAGGGATTGCCTTTTCTATAGTAAATTTTTCAAAAAATAATTTTATACTGTGGCAAATTTTAATTACGCCAGGGATTGCCTTTTCTATAGTAAATTATTCAAAAAATAATTTTTTACTGTCGCAAATTTTAATTGCGCCAGGGATTGCCTTTTCTGTAGTAAATTATTCAAAAAATAATTTTCAACTGTCGCAAATTGTAATTGCGCCAGGGATTGCCTTTTCTATAGTAAATTATTCAAAAAATAATTTTTTACTGTCGCAAATTTTAATTACTCCAGGGATTGCCTTTTCTATAGTAAATTATTCAAAAAATAATTTTATACTGTCGCAAATTTTACGTGCGCCAGGGATTGCCTTTTCTATAGTAAATTATTCAAAAAATAATTTTTTACTGTCGCAAATTTTAATTACTCCAGGGATTGCCTTTTCTATAGTAAATTATTCAAAAAATAATTTTATACTGTCGCAAATTTTAAGTGCGCCAGGGATTGCCTTTTCTATAGTAAATTATTCAAAAAATAATTTTATACTGTCGCAAATTTTAAATACGCCAGGGATTGCCTTTTCTATAGTAAATTATTCAAAAAATAATTTTATACTGTCGCAAATTTTAATTACGCCAGGGATTGCCTTTTCTATAGTAAATTATTCAAAAAATAATTTTTTACTGTCGCAAATTTTAATTGCGCCAGGGATTGCCTTTTCTATAGTAAATTATTCAAAAAATAATTTTCAACTGTCGCAAATTGTAATTGCGCCAGGGATTGCCTTTTCTATAGTAAATTATTCAAAAAATAATTTTTTACTGTCGCAAATTTTAAGTGCGCCAGGGATTGCCTTTTCTATAGTAAATTTTGCAAAAAATTATTTTCTACTGTCGCAAATTTTAATTACGCCAGGGATTGCCTTTTCTATAGTAAATTATTCAAAAAATAATTTTCAACTGTCGCAAATTGTAATTGCGCCAGGGATTGCCTTTTCTATAGTAAATTATTCAAAAAATAATTTTTTACTGTCGCAAATTTTAATTATTCCAGGGATTGCCTATTCTATAGTAAATTATTCAAAAAATAATTTTATACTGTCGCAAATTTTAAGTGCGCCAGGGATTGCCTTTTCTATAGTAAATTATTCAAAAAATAATTTTATACTGTCGCAAATTTTAAGTGCGCCAGGGATTGCCTTTTCTATAGTAAATTATTCAAAAAATAATTTTATACTGTCGCAAATTTTAATTACGCCAGGGATTGCCTTTTCTATAGTAAATTATTCAAAAAATAATTTTATACTGTCGCAAATTTTAATTACGCCAGGGATTGCCTTTTCTATAGTAAATTATTCAAAAAATAATTTTTTACTGTCGCAAATTTTAATTGCGCCAGGGATTGCCTTTTCTATAGTAAATTATTCAAAAATAATTTTCAACTGTCGCAAATTGTAATTGCGCCAGGGATTGCCTTTTCTATAGTAAATTATTCAAAAAATAATTTTTTACTGTCGCAAATTTTAAGTGCGCCAGGGATTGCCTTTTCTATAGTAAATTTTGCAAAAAATAATTTTCTACTGTCGCAAATTTTAATTACGCCAGGGATTGCCTTTTCTATAGTAAATTATTCAAAAAATAATTTTCAACTGTCGCAAATTGTAATTGCGCCAGGGATTACCTTTTCTATAGTAAATTATTCAAAAAATAATTTTTTACTGTCGCAAATTTTAATTATTCCAGGGATTGCCTATTCTATAGTAAATTATTCAAAAAATAATTTTATACTGTCGCAAATTTTAAGTGCGCCAGGGATTGCCTTTTCTATAGTAAATTATTCAAAAAATAATTTTATACTGTCGCAAATTTTAAGTGCGCCAGGGATTGCCTTTTCTATAGTAAATTATTCAAAAAATAATTTTATACTGTCGCAAATTTTAATTACGCCAGGGATTGCCTTTTCTATAGTAAATTATTCAAAAAATAATTTTCAACTGTCGCAAATTTTAAATACGCCAGGGATTGCCTTTTTTCTATAGGAGTGGTAGGGTAGGAATTATTCAAAAAATAATTTTCTACTGTCGCAAAGTTTAATTATGCCAGGGATTGCCTTTTCTATAGTAAATTATTCAAAAAATAATTTTCAACTTTCGCAAATTTTAAATACGCCAGGGATTGCCTTTTCTATAGTAAATTATTCAAAAAATAATTTTCTACTGCCGCAAATTTTAAGTGCGCCAGGGATTGACTTTTCTATAGTAAATTATTCAAAAAATAATTTTATACTGTCGCAAATTTTAATTACGCCAGGGATTGCCTTTTCTATAGTAAATTATTCAAAAAATAATTTTTTACTGTCGCAAATTTTAATTGCGCCAGGGATTGCCTTTTCTATAGTAAATTATTCAAAAAATAATTTTCAACTGTCGCAAATTGTAATTGCGCCAGGGATTGCCTTTTCTATAGTAAATTATTCAAAAAATAATTTTCAACTGTCGCAAATTTTAAATACGCCAGGGATTGCCTTTTCTATAGTAAATTATTCAAAAAATAATTTTCTACTGTCGCAAAGTTTAATTATGCCAGGGATTGCCTTTTCTATAGTAAATTATTCAAAAAATAATTTTCAACTTTCGCAAATTTTAAATACGCCAGGGATTGCCTTTTCTATAGTAAATTATTCAAAAAATAATTTTCTACTGCCGCAAATTTTAAGTGCGCCAGGGATTGACTTTTCTATAGTAAATTATTCAAAAAATTATTTTATACTGTCGCAAATTTTAATTACTCCAGGGATTGCCTTTTCTATAGTAAATTATTCAAAAAATAATTTTATACTGTCGCAAATTTTAATTACGCCAGGGATTGCCTTTTCTATAGTAAATTATTCAAAAAATAATTTTATACTGTCGCAAATTTTAATTACGCCAGGGATTGCCTTTTCTATAGTAAATTATTCAAAAAATAATTTTTTACTGTCGCAAATTTTAATTGCGCCAGGGATTGCCTTTTCTATAGTAAATTATTCAAAAAATAATTTTCAACTGTCGCAAATTGTAATTGCGCCAGGGATTGCCTTTTCTATAGTAAATTATTCAAAAAATAATTTTTTACTGTCGCAAATTTTAATTACTCCAGGGATTGCCTTTTCTATAGTAAATTATTCAAAAAATAATTTTATACTGTCGCAAATTTTAAGTGCGCCAGGGATTGCCTTTTCTATAGTAAATTATTCAAAAAATAATTTTATACTGTCGCAAATTTTAATTACGCCAGGGATTGCCTTTTCTATAGTAAATTATTCAAAAAATAATTTTATACTGTCGCAAATTTTAATTACGCCAGGGATTGCCTTTTCTATAGTAAATTATTCAAAAAATAATTTTTTACTGTCGCAAATTTTAATTGCGCCAGGGATTGCCTTTTCTATAGTAAATTATTCAAAAAATAATTTTCAACTGTCGCAAATTGTAATTGCGCCAGGGATTGCCTTTTCTATAGTAAATTATTCAAAAAATAATTTTTTACTGTCGCAAATTTTAATTACTCCAGGGATTGCCTTTTCTATAGTAAATTATTCAAAAAATAATTTTATACTGTCGCAAATTTTAAGTGCGCCAGGGATTGCCTTTTCCATAGTAAATTATTCAAAAAATAATTTTATACTGTCGCAAATTTTAATTACGCCAGGGATTGCCTTTTCTATAGTAAATTATTCAAAAAATAATTTTATACTGTCGCAAATTTTAATAACGCCAGGGATTGCCTTTTCTATAGTAAATTTTTCAAAAAATAATTTTATACTGTGGCAAATTTTAATTACGCCAGGGATTGCCTTTTCTATAGTAAATTATTCAAAAAATAATTTTTTACTGTCGCAAATTTTAATTGCGCCAGGGATTGCCTTTTCTGTAGTAAATTATTCAAAAAATAATTTTCAACTGTCGCAAATTGTAATTGCGCCAGGGATTGCCTTTTCTATAGTAAATTATTCAAAAAATAATTTTTTACTGTCGCAAATTTTAATTACTCCAGGGATTGCCTTTTCTATAGTAAATTATTCAAAAAATAATTTTATACTGTCGCAAATTTTACGTGCGCCAGGGATTGCCTTTTCTATAGTAAATTATTCAAAAAATAATTTTTTACTGTCGCAAATTTTAATTACTCCAGGGATTGCCTTTTCTATAGTAAATTATTCAAAAAATAATTTTATACTGTCGCAAATTTTAAGTGCGCCAGGGATTGCCTTTTCTATAGTAAATTATTCAAAAAATAATTTTATACTGTCGCAAATTTTAAATACGCCAGGGATTGCCTTTTCTATAGTAAATTATTCAAAAAATAATTTTATACTGTCGCAAATTTTAATTACGCCAGGGATTGCCTTTTCTATAGTAAATTATTCAAAAAATAATTTTTTACTGTCGCAAATTTTAATTGCGCCAGGGATTGCCTTTTCTATAGTAAATTATTCAAAAAATAATTTTCAACTGTCGCAAATTGTAATTGCGCCAGGGATTGCCTTTTCTATAGTAAATTATTCAAAAAATAATTTTTTACTGTCGCAAATTTTAAGTGCGCCAGGGATTGCCTTTTCTATAGTAAATTTTGCAAAAAATTATTTTCTACTGTCGCAAATTTTAATTACGCCAGGGATTGCCTTTTCTATAGTAAATTATTCAAAAAATAATTTTCAACTGTCGCAAATTGTAATTGCGCCAGGGATTGCCTTTTCTATAGTAAATTATTCAAAAAATAATTTTTTACTGTCGCAAATTTTAATTATTCCAGGGATTGCCTATTCTATAGTAAATTATTCAAAAAATAATTTTATACTGTCGCAAATTTTAAGTGCGCCAGGGATTGCCTTTTCTATAGTAAATTATTCAAAAAATAATTTTATACTGTCGCAAATTTTAAGTGCGCCAGGGATTGCCTTTTCTATAGTAAATTATTCAAAAAATAATTTTATACTGTCGCAAATTTTAATTACGCCAGGGATTGCCTTTTCTATAGTAAATTATTCAAAAAATAATTTTATACTGTCGCAAATTTTAATTACGCCAGGGATTGCCTTTTCTATAGTAAATTATTCAAAAAATAATTTTTTACTGTCGCAAATTTTAATTGCGCCAGGGATTGCCTTTTCTATAGTAAATTATTCAAAAAATAATTTTCAACTGTCGCAAATTGTAATTGCGCCAGGGATTGCCTTTTCTATAGTAAATTATTCAAAAAATAATTTTTTACTGTCGCAAATTTTAAGTGCGCCAGGGATTGCCTTTTCTATAGTAAATTTTGCAAAAAATAATTTTCTACTGTCGCAAATTTTAATTACGCCAGGGATTGCCTTTTCTATAGTAAATTATTCAAAAAATAATTTTCAACTGTCGCAAATTGTAATTGCGCCAGGGATTACCTTTTCTATAGTAAATTATTCAAAAAATAATTTTTTACTGTCGCAAATTTTAATTATTCCAGGGATTGCCTATTCTATAGTAAATTATTCAAAAAATAATTTTATACTGTCGCAAATTTTAAGTGCGCCAGGGATTGCCTTTTCTATAGTAAATTATTCAAAAAATAATTTTATACTGTCGCAAATTTTAAGTGCGCCAGGGATTGCCTTTTCTATAGTAAATTATTCAAAAAATAATTTTATACTGTCGCAAATTTTAATTACGCCAGGGATTGCCTTTTCTATAGTAAATTATTCAAAAAATAATTTTCAACTGTCGCAAATTTTAAATACGCCAGGGATTGCCTTTTCTATAGTAAATTATTCAAAAAATAATTTTCTACTGTCGCAAAGTTTAATTATGCCAGGGATTGCCTTTTCTATAGTAAATTATTCAAAAAATAATTTTCAACTTTCGCAAATTTTAAATACGCCAGGGATTGCCTTTTCTATAGTAAATTATTCAAAAAATAATTTTCTACTGCCGCAAATTTTAAGTGCGCCAGGGATTGACTTTTCTATAGTAAATTATTCAAAAAATAATTTTATACTGTCGCAAATTTTAATTACGCCAGGGATTGCCTTTTCTATAGTAAATTATTCAAAAAATAATTTTTTACTGTCGCAAATTTTAATTGCGCCAGGGATTGCCTTTTCTATAGTAAATTATTCAAAAAATAATTTTCAACTGTCGCAAATTGTAATTGCGCCAGGGATTGCCTTTTCTATAGTAAATTATTCAAAAAATAATTTTCAACTGTCGCAAATTTTAAATACGCCAGGGATTGCCTTTTCTATAGTAAATTATTCAAAAAATAATTTTCTACTGTCGCAAAGTTTAATTATGCCAGGGATTGCCTTTTCTATAGTAAATTATTCAAAAAATAATTTTCAACTTTCGCAAATTTTAAATACGCCAGGGATTGCCTTTTCTATAGTAAATTATTCAAAAAATAATTTTCTACTGCCGCAAATTTTAAGTGCGCCAGGGATTGACTTTTCTATAGTAAATTATTCAAAAAATTATTTTATACTGTCGCAAATTTTAATTACTCCAGGGATTGCCTTTTCTATAGTAAATTATTCAAAAAATAATTTTATACTGTCGCAAATTTTAATTACGCCAGGGATTGCCTTTTCTATAGTAAATTATTCAAAAAATAATTTTATACTGTCGCAAATTTTAATTACGCCAGGGATTGCCTTTTCTATAGTAAATTATTCAAAAAATAATTTTTTACTGTCGCAAATTTTAATTGCGCCAGGGATTGCCTTTTCTATAGTAAATTATTCAAAAAATAATTTTCAACTGTCGCAAATTGTAATTGCGCCAGGGATTGCCTTTTCTATAGTAAATTATTCAAAAAATAATTTTTTACTGTCGCAAATTTTAATTACTCCAGGGATTGCCTTTTCTATAGTAAATTATTCAAAAAATAATTTTATACTGTCGCAAATTTTAAGTGCGCCAGGGATTGCCTTTTCTATAGTATATTATTCAAAAAATAATTTTATACTGTCGCAAATTTTAATTACGCCAGGGATTGCCTTTTCTATAGTAAATTATTCAAAAAATAATTTTCTACTGTCGCAAATTTTAATTACGCCAGGGATTGCCTTTTCTATAGTAAATTATTCAAAAAATAATTTTATACTGTCGCAAATTTTAATTACGCCAGGGATTGCCTTTTCTATAGTAAATTATTCAAAAAATAATTTTTTACTGTCGCAAATTTTAATTGCGCCAGGGATTGCCTTTTCTATAGTAAATTATTCAAAAAATAATTTTCAACTGTCGCAAATTGTAATTGCGCCAGTGATTGCCTTTTCTATAGTAAATTATTCAAAAAATAATTTTTTACTGTCGCAAATTTTAATTACTCCAGGGATTGCCTTTTCTATAGTAAATTATTCAAAAAATAATTTTATACTGTCGCAAATTTTAAGTGCGCCAGGGATTGCCTTTTCTATAGTAAATTATTCAAAAAATAATTTTATACTGTCGCAAATTTTAATTACGCCAGGGATTGCCTTTTCTATAGTAAATTATTCAAAAAATAATTTTATACTGTCGCAAATTTTAATTACGCCAGGGATTGCCTTTTCTATAGTAAATTATTCAAAAAATAATTTTTTACTGTCGCAAATTTTAATTGCGCCAGGGATTGCCTTTTCTATAGTAAATTATTCAAAAAATAATTTTCAACAGTCGCAAATTGTAATTGCGCCAGGGATTGCCTTTTCTATAGTGAATTATTCAAAAAATAATTTTTTACTGTCGCAAATTTTAAGTGCGCCAGGGATTGCCTTTTCTATAGTAAATTTTGCAAAAAATAATTTTCTACTGTCGCAAATTTTAATTACGCCAGGGATTGCCTTTTCTATAGTAAATTATTCAAAAAATAATTTTCAACTGTCGCAAATTTTAAATACGCCAGGGATTGCCTTTTCTATAGTAAATTATTCAAAAAATAATTTTCTACTGTCGCAAAGTTTAATTATGCCAGGGATTGCCTTTTCTATAGTAAATTATTCAAAAAATAATTTTCAACTTTCGCAAATTTTAAATACGCCAGGGATTGCCTTTTTTATAGTAAATTATTCAAAAAATAATTTTCTACTGTCGCAAATTTTAATTACGCCAGGGATTGCCTTTTCTATAGTAAATTATTCAAAAAATAATTTTATACTGTCGCAAATTTTAATTACGCCAGGGATTGCCTTTTCTATAGTAAATTATTCAAAAAATAATTTTATACTGTCGCAAATTTTAATTACGCCAGGGATTGCCTTTTCTATAGTAAATTATTCAAAAAATAATTTTTTACTGTCGCAAATTTTAATTGCGCCAGGGATTGCCTTTTCTATAGTAAATTATTCAAAAAATAATTTTCAACTGTCGCAAATTGTAATTGCGCCAGGGATTGCCTTTTCTATAGTAAATTATTCAAAAAATAATTTTTTACTGTCGCAAATTTTAATTACTCCAGGGATTGCCTTTTCTATAGTAAATTATTCAAAAAATAATTTTTTACTGTCGCAAATTTTAATTGCGCCAGGGATTGCTTTTCTATAGTAAATTATTCAAAAAATAATTTTCAACTGTCGCAAATTTTAATTGCGCCAGGGATTGCCTTTTATATAGTAAATTATTCAAAAAATAATTTTTTACTGTCGCAAATTTTAAGTGAGCCAGGGATTGCCTTTTCTATAGTAAATTTTGCAAAAAATAATTTTCTACTGTCGCAAATTTTAATTACGCCAGGGATTGCCTTTTCTATAGTAAATTATTCAAAAAATAATTTTCAACTGTCGCAAATTTTAAATACGCCAGGGATTGCCTTTTCTATAGTAAATTATTCAAAAAATAATTTTCTACTGTCGCAAAGTTTAATTATGCCAGGGATTGCCTTTTCTATAGTAAATTATTCAAAAAATAATTTTCAACTTTCGCAAATTTTAAATACGCCAGGGATTGCCTTTTCTATAGTAAATTATTCAAAAAATAATTTTCTACTGTCGCAAATTTTAATTACGCCAGGGATTGCCTATTCTATAGTAAATTATTCAAAAAATAATTTTATACTGTCGCAAATTTTAAGTGCGCCAGGGATTGCCTTTTCTATAGTAAATTATTCAAAAAATAATTTTATACTGTCGCAAATTTTAATTACGCCAGGGATTGCCTTTTCTATAGTAAATTATTCAAAAAATAATTTTATACTGTCGCAAATTTTAATTACGCCAGGGATTGCCTTTTCTATAGTAAATTATTCAAAAAATAATTTTTTACTGTCGCAAATTTTAATTGCGCCAGGGATTGCCTTTTATATAGTAAATTATTCAAAAAATAATTTTCAACTGTCGCAAATTGTAATTGCGCCAGGGATTGCCTTTTCTATAGTAAATTATTCAAAAAATAATTTTTTACTGTCGCAAATTTTAATTACTCCAGGGATTGCCTTTTCTATAGTAAATTATTCAAAAAATAATTTTCTACTGCCGCAAATTTTAAGTGCGCCAGGAGTTGACTTTTCTATAGTAAATTATTCAAAAAATAATTTTCTACTGCCGCAAATTTTAAGTGCGCCAGGGATTGCCTTTTCTATAGTAAATTATTCAAAAAATAATTTTTTACTGTCGCAAATTGTAATTGCGCCAGGGATTGCCTTTGCTATAGTAAATTATTCAAAAAATAATTTTCTACTGTCGCAAATTTTAATTACGCCAGGGATTGCCTTTTCTATAGTAAATTATTCAAAAAATAATTTTCTACTGTCGCAAATTTTAATTACTCCAGGGATTGCCTTTTCTATAGTAAATTATTCAAAAAATAATTTTCTACTGCCGCAAATTTTAAGTGCGCCAGGGATTGACTTTCTATAGTAAATTATTCAAAAAATTATTTTATACTGTCGCAAATTTTAATTACGCCAGGGATTGCCTTTTCTATAGTAAATTATTCAAATAATAATTTTATACTGTCGCAAAATTTAATTACGCCAGGGATTGCCTTTTCTATAGTAAATTATTCAAAAAATAATTTTTTACTGTCGGAAGTTTTAAGTGCGCCAGGGATTGCCTTTTCTATAGTAAATTATTCAAAAAATAATTTTTTACTGTCGCAAATTTTAATTACGCCAGGGATTGCCTTTTCTATAGCAAATTATTCAAAAAATAATTTTTTACTGTCGCAAATTTTAATTGCGCCAGGGATTGCCTTTTCTATAGTAAATAATTCAAAAAATAATTTTCTACTGTCGCAAATTTTAATTACGCCAGGGATTGCCTTTTCTATAGTAAATTATTCAAAAAATAATTTTTTACTGTCGCAAATTTTAAGTGCGCCAGGGATTGCCTTTTCTATAGTAAATTATTCAAAAAATAATTTTCTACTGTCGCAAATTTTCATTACGCCAGGGATTGCCTTTTTATAGTAAATTATTCAAAAAATAATTTTCTACTGTCGCAAATTTTAATTACGCCAGGGATTGCGTTTTCTATAGTAAATTATTCAAAAAATAATTTTTTACTGTCGCAAATTTTAAGTGCGCCAGGGATTGCCTTTTCTATAGTAAATTATTCAAAAAATAATTTTTTACTGTCGCAAATTTTAATTACGCCAGGGATTGCCTTTTCTATAGTAAATTATTCAAAAAATAATTTTCTACTGTCGCAAATTTTAATTACACCAGGGATTGCCTTTTCTATAGTAAATTATTCAAAAAATAATTTTCAACTGTCGCAAATTTTAATTGCGCCAGGGATTGCCTTTTCTATAGTAAATTATTCAAAAAATAATTTTTTACTGTCGCAAATTTTAATTACGCCAGGGATTGCCTTTTCTATAGTAAATTATTCAAAAAATAATTTTTTACTGTCGCAAATTTTTAATATCCCAGGGATTGCCTTTTCTATAGTAAATTATTCAAAAAATAATTTTTTACTGTCGCAAATTTTAAGTGCGCCAGGGATTGCCTTTTCTATAGTAAATTATTCAAAAAATAATTTTTTACTGTCGCAAATTTTAATTACGCCAGGGATTGCCTTTTCTATAGTAAATTATTCAAAAAATAATTTTCTACTGTCGCAAATTTTAATTACTCCAGGGATTGCCTTTTCTATAGTAAATTATTCAAAAAATAATTTTCTACTGCCGCAAATTTTAAGTGCGCCAGGGATTGACTTTTCTATAGTAAATTATTCAAAAAATTATTTTATACTGTCGCAAATTTTAATTACGCCAGGGATTGCCTTTTCTATAGTAAATTATTCAAATAATAATTTTATACTGTCGCAAAATTTAATTACGCCAGGGATTGCCTTTTCTATAGTAAATTATTCAAAAAATAATTTTTTACTGTCGGAAGTTTTAAGTGCGCCAGGGATTGCCTTTTCTATAGTAAATTATTCAAAAAATAATTTTTTACTGTCGCAAATTTTAATTACGCCAGGGATTGCCTTTTCTATAGCAAATTATTCAAAAAATAATTTTTTACTGTCGCAAATTTTAATTGCGCCAGGGATTGCCTTTTCTATAGTAAATAATTCAAAAAATAATTTTCTACTGTCGCAAATTTTAATTACGCCAGGGATTGCCTTTTCTATAGTAAATTATTCAAAAAATAATTTTTTACTGTCGCAAATTTTAAGTGCGCCAGGGATTGCCTTTTCTATAGTAAATTATTCAAAAAATAATTTTCTACTGTCGCAAATTTTCATTACGCCAGGGATTGCCTTTTTATAGTAAATTATTCAAAAAATAATTTTCTACTGTCGCAAATTTTAATTACGCCAGGGATTGCGTTTTCTATAGTAAATTATTCAAAAAATAATTTTTTACTGTCGCAAATTTTAAGTGCGCCAGGGATTGCCTTTTCTATAGTAAATTATTCAAAAAATAATTTTTTACTGTCGCAAATTTTAATTACGCCAGGGATTGCCTTTTCTATAGTAAATTATTCAAAAAATAATTTTCTACTGTCGCAAATTTTAATTACACCAGGGATTGCCTTTTCTATAGTAAATTATTCAAAAAATAATTTTCAACTGTCGCAAATTTTAATTGCGCCAGGGATTGCCTTTTCTATAGTAAATTATTCAAAAAATAATTTTTTACTGTCGCAAATTTTAATTACGCCAGGGATTGCCTTTTCTATAGTAAATTATTCAAAAAATAATTTTTTACTGTTGCAAATTTTTAATATCCCAGGGATTGCCTTTTCTATAGTAAATTATTCAAAAAATAATTTTCAACTGTCGCAAATTTTAATTACGCCAGGGATTGCCTTTTTATAGTAAATTATTCAAAAAATAATTTTCTACTGTCGCAAATTTTAATTACGCCAGGGATTGCGTTTTCTATAGTAAATTATTCAAAAAATAATTTTCAACTGTCGCAAATTTTAATTGCGCCAGGGATTGCCTTTTCTATAGTAAATTATTCAAAAAATAATTTTTTACTGTCGCAAATTTTAATTACGCCAGGGATTGCCTTTTCTATAGTAAATTATTCAAAAAATAATTTTTTACTGTCGCAAATTTTAATTACGCCAGGGATTGCCTTTTCTATAGTAAATTATTCAAAAAATAATTTTTTACTGTCGCAAATTTTAAGTGCGCCAGGGATTGCCTTTTCTATAGTAAATTATTCAAAAAATAATTTTCTACTGTCGCAAATTTTAATTACGCCAGGGATTGCCTTTTTATAGTAAATTATTCAAAAAATAATTTTCTACTGTCGCAAATTTTAATTACGCCAGGGATTGCGTTTTCTATAGTAAATTATTCAAAAAATAATTTTTTACTGTCGCAAATTTTAAGTGCGCCAGGGATTGCCTTTTCTATTGTAAATTATTCAAAAAATAATTTTTTACTGTCGCAAATTTTAATTACGCCAGGGATTGCCTTTTCTATAGTAAATTATTCAAAAAATAATTTTCTACTGTCGCAAATTTTAATTACACCAGGGATTGCCTTTTCTATAGTAAATTATTCAAAAAATAATTTTCAACTGTCGCAAATTTTAATTGCGCCAGGGATTGCCTTTTCTATAGTAAATTATTCAAAAAATAATTTTTTACTGTCGCAAATTTTAATTACGCCAGGGATTGCCTTTTCTATAGTAAATTATTCAAAAAATAATTTTTTACTGTCGCAAATTTTTAATATCCCAGGGATTGCCTTTTCTATAGTAAATTATTCAAAAAATAATTTTCAACTGTCGCAAATTTTAATTACGCCAGGGATTGCCTTTTCTATAGTAAATTATTCAAAAAATAATTTTCAACTGTCGCAAATTTTAATTACGCCAGGGATTGCCTTTTCTATAGTAAATTATTCAAAAAATAATTTTTTACTGTCGCAAAATTTAATTACGCCAGGGATTGCCTTTTCTATAGTAAATTATTCAAAAAATAATTTTTTACTGTCGCAAATTTTATTTACGCCAGGGATTGCCTTTTCTATAGTAAATTATTCAAAAAATAATTTTTTACTGTCGCAAATTTTAATTGCGCCAGGGATTGCCTTTTCTATAGTAAATTATTCAAAAAATAATTTTCAACTGTCGCAAATTTTAATTGCGCCAGGGATTGCCTTTTATATAGTAAATTATTCAAAAAATAATTTTTTACTGTCGCAAATTTTAAGTGCGCCAGGGATTGCCTTTTCTATAGTAAATTTTGCAAAAAATAATTTTCTACTGTCGCAAATTTTAATTACGCCAGGGATTGCCTTTTCTATAGTAAATTATTCAAAAAATAATTTTCAACTGTCGCAAATTTTAAATACGCCAGGGATTGCCTTTTCTATAGTAAATTATTCAAAAAATAATTTTCTACTGTCGCAAAGTTTAATTATGCCAGGGATTGCCTTTTCTATAGTAAATTATTCAAAAAATAATTTTCAACTTTCGCAAATTTTAAATACGCCAGGGATTGCCTTTTCTATAGTAAATTATTCAAAAAATAATTTTCTACTGTCGCAAATTTTAATTACGCCAGGGATTGCCTTTTCTATAGTAAATTATTCAAAAAATAATTTTATACTGTCGCAAATTTTAAGTGCGCCAGGGATTGCCTTTTCTATAGTAAATTATTCAAAAAATAATTTTATACTGTCGCAAATTTTAATTACGCCAATGATTGCCTTTTCTATAGTAAATTATTCAAAAAATAATTTTATACTGTCGCAAATTTTAATTACGCCAGGGATTGCCTTTTCTATAGTAAATTATTCAAAAAATAATTTTTTACTGTCGCAAATTTTAATTGCGCCAGGGATTGGCTTTTCTATAGTAAATTATTCAAAAAATAATTTTCAACTGTCGCAAATTGTAATTGCGCCAGGGATTGCCTTTTCTATAGTAAATTATTCAAAAAATAATTTTTTACTGTCGCAAATCTTAATTACTCCAGGGATTGCCTTTTCTATAGTAAATTATTCAAAAAATAATTTTATACTGTCGCAAATTTTAAGTGCGCCAGGGATTGCCTTTTCTATAGTAAATTATTCAAAAAATAATTTTATACTGTCGCAAATTTTAATTACGCCAGGGATTGCCTTTTCTATAGTAAATTATTCAAAAAATAATTTTTACTGTCGCAAATTTTAATTGCGCCAGGGATTGCCTTTTCTATAGTAAATTATTCAAAAAATAATTTTATACTGTCGCAAATTTTAATTACGCCAGGGATTGCCTTTTCTATAGTAAATTATTCAAAAAATAATTTTTTACTGTCACAAATTTTAAGTGCGCCAGGGATTGCCTTTTCTATAGTAAATTATTCAAAAAATAATTTTCAACTGTCGCAAATTTTAAATACGCCAGGGATTGCCTTTTCTATAGTAAATTATTCAAAAAATAATTTTCTACTGTCGCAAAGTTTAACTATGCCAGGGATTGCCTTTTCTATAGTAAATTATTCAAAAAATAATTTTCTACTGTCGCAAATCTTAATTACGCCAGGGATTGCCTTTTCTGTAGTAAATTATTCAAAAAATAATTTTATACTGTCGCAAATTTTAAGTGCGCCAGGGATTGCCTTTTCTATAGTAAATTATTCAAAAAATAATTTTTATACTGTCGCAAATTTTAATTACGCCAGGGATTGCCTTTTCTATAGTAAATTATTCAAAAAATAATTTTTTACTGTCGCAAATTTTAATTGCGCCAGGGATTGCCTTTTCTATAGTAAATTATTCAAAAAATAATTTTCAACTGTCGCAAATTGTAATTGCGCCAGGGATTGCCTTTTCTATAGTAAATTATTCAAAAAATAATTTTTTACTGTCGCAAATTTTAAGTGCGCCAGGGATTGCCTTTTCTATAGTAAATTTTGCAAAAAATAATTTTCTACTGTCGCAAATTTTAATTACGCAGGGATTGCCTTTTTTATAGTAAATTATTCAAAAAATAATTTTCAACTGTTGCAAATTTTAAATACGCCAGGGATTGCCTTTTCTATAGTAAATTATTCAAAAAATAATTTTCTACTGTCGCAAAGTTTAATTATGCCAGGGATTGCCTTTTCTATAGTAAATTATTCAAAAAATAATTTTCAACTTTCGCAAATTTTAAATACGCCAGGGATTGCCTTTTCTATAGTAAATTATTCAAAAAATAATTTTCTACTGTCGCAAATTTTAATTACGCCAGGGATTGCCTTTTCTATAGTAAATTATTCAAAAAATAATTTTATACTGTCGCAAATTTTAATTACGCCAGGGATTGCCTTTTCTATAGTAAATTATTCAAAAAATAATTTTTTACTGTCGCAAATTTTAATTGCGCCAGGGATTGCCTTTTCTATAGTAAATTATTCAAAAATAATTTTCAACTGTCGCAAATTGTAATTGCGCCAGGGATTGCCTTTTCTATAGTAAATTATTCAAAAAATAATTTTTTACTGTCGCAAATTTTAATTACTCCAGGGATTGCCTTTTCTATAGTAAATTATTCAAAAAATAATTTTCTACTGCCGCAAATTTTAAGTGCGCCAGGGATTGACTTTTCTATAGTAAATTATTCAAAAAATAATTTTCTACTGCCGCAAATTTTAAGTGCGCCAGGGATTGCCCTTTCTATAGTAAATTATTCAAAAACTAATTTTTTACTGTCGCAAGTTTTAAGTGCGCCAGGGATTGCCTTTTCTATAGTAAATTATTCAAAAAATAATTTTTTACTGTCGCAAATTTTAAATACGCCAGGGATTGCCTTTTCTATAGTAAATTATTCAAAAAAATAATTTTCTACTGTCGCAAAGTTTAATTATGCCAGGGATTGCCTTTTCTATAGTAAATTATTCAAAAAATAATTTTCAACTTTCGCAAATTTTAAATACGCCAGGGATTGCCTTTTCTATAGTAAATTATTCAAAAAATAATTTTCTACTGTCGCAAATTTTAATTACGCCAGGGATTGCCTTTTCTATAGTAAATTATTCAAAAAATAATTTTATACTGTCGCAAATTTTAAGTGCGCCAGGGATTGCCTTTTCTATAGTAAATTATTCAAAAAATAATTTTATAATGTCGCAAATTTTAATTGCGCCAGGGATTGCCTTTTCTATAGTAAATTATTCAAAAAATAATTTTATACTGTCGCAAATTTTAATTACGCCAGGGATTGACTTTTCTATAGTAAATTATTCAAAAAATAATTTTTTACTGTCGCAAATTTTAATTGCGCCAGGGATTGCCTTTTCTATAGTAAATTATTCAAAAAATAATTTTCAACTGTCGCAAATTGTAATTGCGCCAGGGATTGCCTTTTCTATAGTAAATTATTCAAAAAATAATTTTTTACTGTCGCAAATTTTAATTACTCCAGGGATTGCCTTTTCTATAGTAAATTATTCAAAAAATAATTTTCTACTGCCGCAAATTTTAAGTGCGCCAGGGATTGACTTTTCTATAGTAAATTATTCAAAAAATAATTTTCTACTGCCGCAAATTTTAAGTGCGCCAGGGATTGCCTTTTCTATAGTAAATTATTCAAAAAATAATTTTTTACTGTCGCAAATTGTAATTGCGCCAGGGATTGCCTTTGCTATAGTAAATTATTCAAAAAATAATTTTCTACTGTCGCAAATTTTAATTACGCCAGGGATTGCCTTTTCTATAGTAAATTATTCAAAAAATAATTTTCTACTGTCGAAAATTTTAATTACTCCAGGGATTGCCTTTTCTATAGTAAATTATTCAAAAAATAATTTTCTACTGCCGCAAATTTTAATTGCGCCAGGGATTGACTTTTCTATAGTAAATTATTCAAAAAATTATTTTATGCTGTCGCAAATTTTAATTACGCCAGGGATTGCCTTTTCTATAGTAAATTATTCAAAAAATAATTTTATACTGTCGCAAATTTTAATTACGCCAGGGATTGCCTTTTCTATAGTAAATTATTCAAAAAATAATTTTTTACTGTCGCAAATTTTAAGTGCGCCAGGTATTGCCTTTTCTATAGTAAATTATTCAAAAAATAATTTTCAACTGTCGCAAATTTTAAATACGCCAGGGATTGCCTTTTCTATAGTAAATTATTCAAAAAATAATTTTCTACTGTCGCAAAGTTTAATTATGCCAGGGATTACCTTTTCTATAGTAAATTATTCAAAAAATAATTTTCAACTTTCGCAAATTTTAAATACGCCAGGGATTGCCTTTTCTATAGTAAATTATTCAAAGAATAATTTTCTACTGTCGCAAATTTTAATTACGCCAGGGATTGCCTTTTCTATAGTAAATTATTCAAAAAATAATTTTATACTGTCGCAAATTTTAAGTGCGCCAGGGATTGCCTTTTCTATAGTAAATTATTCAAAAAATAATTTTATACTGTCGCAAATTTTAATTACGCCAGGGATTGCCTTTTCTATAGTAAATTATTCAAAAAATAATTTTATACTGTCGCAAATTTTAATTACGCCATGGATTGCCTTTTCTATAGTAAATTATTCAAAAAATAATTTTTTACTGTCGCAAATTTTAATTGCGCCAGGGATTGCCTTTTCTATAGTAAATTATTCAAAAAATAATTTTCAACTGTCGCAAATTGTAATTGCGCCAGGAATTGCCTTTTCTATAGTAAATTATTCAAAAAATAATTTTTTACTGTCGCAAATTTTAAGTGCGCCAGGGATTGCCTTTTCTATAGTAAATTTTGCAAAAAATAATTTTCTACTGTCGCAAATTTTAATTACGCCTGGGATTGCCTTTTCTATAGTAAATTATTCAAAAAATAATTTTCAACTGTCGCAAATTTTAAATACGCCAGGGATTGCCTTTTCTATAGTAAATTATTCAAAAAATAATTTTCTACTGTCGCAAAGTTTAATTATGCCAGGGATTGCCTTTTCTATAGTAAATTATTCAAAAAATAATTTTCAACTTTCGCAAATTTTAAATACGCCAGGGATTGCCTTTTCTATAGTAAATTATTCAAAAAATAATTTTCTACTGTCGCAAATTTTAATTACGCCAGGGATTGCCTTTTCTATAGTAAATTATTCAAAAAATAATTTTATACTGTCGCAAATTTTAATTACGCCAGGGATTGCCTTTTCTATAGTAAATTATTCAAAAAATAATTTTATATTGTCGCAAATTTTAATTACGCCAGGGATTGCCTTTTCTATAGTAAATTATTCAAAAAATAATTTTTTACTGTCGCAAATTTTAATTGCGCCAGGGATTGCCTTTTCTATAGTAAATTATTCAAAAAATAATTTTCAACTGTCGCAAATTGTAATTGCGCCAGGGATTGCCTTTTCTATAGTAAATTATTCAAAAAATAATTTTTTACTGTCGCAAATTTTAATTACTCCAGGGATTGCCTTTTCTATAGTAAATTATTCAAAAAATAATTTTTTACTGTCGCAAATTTTAATTGCGCCAGGGATTGCCTTTTCTATAGTAAATTATTCAAAAAATAATTTTCAACTGTCGCAAATTTTAATTGCGCCAGGGATTGCCTTTTATATAGTAAATTATTCAAAAAATAATTTTTTACTGTCGCAAATTTTAAGTGCGCCAGGGATTGCCTTTTCTATAGTAAATTATTCAAAAAATAATTTTATACTGTCGCAAATTTTAATTACGCCAGGGATTGCCTTTTCTATAGTAAATTATTCAAAAAATAATTTTCAACTGTCGCAAATTTTAATTACGCCTGGGATTGCCTTTTCTATAGTAAATTATTCAAAAAATAATTTTCAACTGTCGCAAATTTTAAATACGCCAGGGATTGCCTTTTCTATAGTAAATTATTCAAAAAATAATTTTCTACTGTCGCAAATTTTAATTACGCCAGGGATTGCCTTTTCTATAGTAAATTATTCAAAAAATAATTTTATACTGTCGCAAATTTTAAGTGCGCCAGGGATTGCCTTTTCTATAGTAAATTATTCAAAAAATAATTTTATACTGTCGCAAATTTTAATTACGCCAATGATTGCCTTTTCTATAGTAAATTATTCAAAAAATAATTTTATACTGTCGCAAATTTTAATTACGCCAGGGATTGCCTTTTCTATAGTAAATTATTCAAAAAATAATTTTTTACTGTCGCAAATTTTAATTGCGCCAGGGATTGGCTTTTCTATAGTAAATTATTCAAAAAATAATTTTCAACTGTCGCAAATTGTAATTGCGCCAGGGATTGCCTTTTCTATAGTAAATTATTCAAAAAATAATTTTTTACTGTCGCAAATCTTAATTACTCCAGGGATTGCCTTTTCTATAGTAAATTATTCAAAAAATAATTTTATACTGTCGCAAATTTTAAGTGCGCCAGGGATTGCCTTTTCTATAGTAAATTATTCAAAAAATAATTTTATACTGTCGCAAATTTTAATTACGCCAGGGATTGCCTTTTCTATAGTAAATTATTCAAAAAATAATTTTTTACTGTCGCAAATTTTAATTGCGCCAGGGATTGCCTTTTCTATAGTAAATTATTCAAAAAATAATTTTATACTGTCGCAAATTTTAATTACGCCAGGGATTGCCTTTTCTATAGTAAATTATTCAAAAAATAATTTTTTACTGTCACAAATTTTAAGTGCGCCAGGGATTGCCTTTTCTATAGTAAATTATTCAAAAAATAATTTTCAACTGTCGCAAATTTTAAATACGCCAGGGATTGCCTTTTCTATAGTAAATTATTCAAAAAATAATTTTCTACTGTCGCAAAGTTTAACTATGCCAGGGATTGCCTTTTCTATAGTAAATTATTCAAAAAATAATTTTCTACTGTCGCAAATCTTAATTACGCCAGGGATTGCCTTTTCTGTAGTAAATTATTCAAAAAATAATTTTATACTGTCGCAAATTTTAAGTGCGCCAGGGATTGCCTTTTCTATAGTAAATTATTCAAAAAATAATTTTATACTGTCGCAAATTTTAATTACGCCAGGGATTGCCTTTTCTATAGTAAATTATTCAAAAAATAATTTTTTACTGTCGCAAATTTTAATTGCGCCAGGGATTGCCTTTTCTATAGTAAATTATTCAAAAAATAATTTTCAACTGTCGCAAATTGTAATTGCGCCAGGGATTGCCTTTTCTATAGTAAATTATTCAAAAAATAATTTTTTACTGTCGCAAATTTTAAGTGCGCCAGGGATTGCCTTTTCTATAGTAAATTTTGCAAAAAATAATTTTCTACTGTCGCAAATTTTAATTACGCCAGGGATTGCCTTTTCTATAGTAAATTATTCAAAAAATAATTTTCAACTGTTGCAAATTTTAAATACGCCAGGGATTGCCTTTTCTATAGTAAATTATTCAAAAAATAATTTTCTACTGTCGCAAAGTTTAATTATGCCAGGGATTGCCTTTTCTATAGTAAATTATTCAAAAAATAATTTTCAACTTTCGCAAATTTTAAATACGCCAGGGATTGCCTTTTCTATAGTAAATTATTCAAAAAATAATTTTCTACTGTCGCAAATTTTAATTACGCCAGGGATTGCCTTTTCTATAGTAAATTATTCAAAAAATAATTTTATACTGTCGCAAATTTTAATTACGCCAGGGATTGCCTTTTCTATAGTAAATTATTCAAAAAATAATTTTTTACTGTCGCAAATTTTAATTGCGCCAGGGATTGCCTTTTCTATAGTAAATTATTCAAAAAATAATTTTCAACTGTCGCAAATTGTAATTGCGCCAGGGATTGCCTTTTCTATAGTAAATTATTCAAAAAATAATTTTTTACTGTCGCAAATTTTAATTACTCCAGGGATTGCCTTTTCTATAGTAAATTATTCAAAAAATAATTTTCTACTGCCGCAAATTTTAAGTGCGCCAGGGATTGACTTTTCTATAGTAAATTATTCAAAAAATAATTTTCTACTGCCGCAAATTTTAAGTGCGCCAGGGATTGCCCTTTCTATAGTAAATTATTCAAAAAATAATTTTTTACTGTCGCAAGTTTTAAGTGCGCCAGGGATTGCCTTTTCTATAGTAAATTATTCAAAAAATAATTTTTTACTGTCGCAAATTTTAAATACGCCAGGGATTGCCTTTTCTATAGTAAATTATTCAAAAAATAATTTTCTACTGTCGCAAAGTTTAATTATGCTAGGGATTGCCTTTTCTATAGTAAATTATTCAAAAAATAATTTTCAACTTTCGCAAATTTTAAATACGCCAGGGATTGCCTTTTCTATAGTAAATTATTCAAAAAATAATTTTCTACTGTCGCAAATTTTAATTACGCCAGGGATTGCCTTTTCTATAGTAAATTATTCAAAAAATAATTTTATACTGTCGCAAATTTTAAGTGCGCCAGGGATTGCCTTTTCTATAGTAAATTATTCAAAAAATAATTTTCTACTGCCGCAAATTTTAAGTGCGCCAGGGATTGCCTTTTCTATAGTAAATTATTCAAAAAATAATTTTTTACTGTCGCAAATTGTAATTGCGCCAGGGATTGCCTTTGCTATAGTAAATTATTCAAAAAATAATTTTCTACTGTCGCAAATTTTAATTACGCCAGGGATTGCCTTTTCTATAGTAAATTATTCAAAAAATAATTTTCAACTGTCGCAAATTTTAAATACGCCAGGGATTGCCTTTTCTATAGTAAATTATTCAAAAAATAATTTTCTACTGTCGCAAAGTTTAATTATGCCAGGGATTGCCTTTTCTATAGTAAATAATTCAAAAAATAATTTTCAACTTTCGCAAATTTTAAATACGCCAGGGATTGCCTTTTCTATAGTAAATTATTCAAAAAATAATTTTCTACTGTCGCAAATTTTAATTACGCCAGGGATTGCCTTTTCTATAGTAAATTATTCAAAAAATAATTTTCTACTGTCGCAAATTTTAATTACGCCAGGGATTGCCTTTTCTATAGTAAATTATTCAAAAAATAATTTTATACTGTCGCAAATTTTAATTACGCCATGGATTGCCTTTTCTATAGTAAATTATTCAAAAAATAATTTTTTACTGTCGCAAATTTTAATTGCGCCAGGGATTGCCTTTTCTATAGTAAATTATTCAAAAAATAATTTTCAACTGTCGCAAATTGTAATTGCGCCAGGGATTGCCTTTTCTATAGTAAATTATTCAAAAAATAATTTATTACTGTCGCAAATTTTAAGTGCGCCAGGGATTGCCTTTTCTATAGTAAATTTTGCAAAAAATAATTTTCTACTGTCGCAAATTTTAATTACGCCTGGGATTGCCTTTTCTATAGTAAATTATTCAAAAAATAATTTTCAACTGTCGCAAATTTTAAATACGCCAGGGATTGCCTTTTCTATAGTAAATTATTCAAAAAATAATTTTCTACTGTCGCAAAGTTTAATTATGCCAGGGATTGCCTTTTCTATAGTAAATTATTCAAAAAATAATTTTCAACTTTCGCAAATTTTAAATACGCCAGGGATTGCCTTTTCTATAGTAAATTATTCAAAAAATAATTTTCTACTGTCGCAAATTTTAATTACGCCAGGGATTGCCTTTTCTATAGTAAATTATTCAAAAAATAATTTTATACTGTCGCAAATTTTAATTACGCCAGGGATTGCCTTTTCTATAGTAAATTATTCAAAAAATAATTTTATATTGTCGCAAATTTTAATTACGCCAGGGATTGCCTTTTCTATAGTAAATTATTCAAAAAATAATTTTTTACTGTCGCAAATTTTAATTGCGCCAGGGATTGCCTTTTCTATAGTAAATTATTCAAAAAATAATTTTCAACTGTCGCAAATTGTAATTGCGCCAGGGATTGCCTTTTCTATAGTAAATTATTCAAAAAATAATTTTTTACTGTCGCAAATTTTAATTACTCCAGGGATTGCCTTTTCTATAGTAAATTATTCAAAAAATAATTTTTTACTGTCGCAAATTTTAATTGCGCCAGGGATTGCCTTTTCTATAGTAAATTATTCAAAAAATAATTTTCAACTGTCGCAAATTTTAATTGCGCCAGGGATTGCCTTTTATATAGTAAATTATTCAAAAAATAATTTTTTACTGTCGCAAATTTTAAGTGCGCCAGGGATTGCCTTTTCTATAGTAAATTATTCAAAAAATAATTTTATACTGTCGCAAATTTTAATTACGCCAGGGATTGCCTTTTCTATAGTAAATTATTCAAAAAATAATTTTCAACTGTCGCAAATTTTAAATACGCCAGGGATTGCCTTTTCTATAGTAAATTATTCAAAAAATAATTTTCTACTGTCGCAAAGTTTAATTATGCCAGGGATTGCCTTTTCTATAGTAAATAATTCAAAAAATAATTTTCAACTTTCGCAAATTTTAAATACGCCAGGGATTGCCTTTTCTATAGTAAATTATTCAAAAAATAATTTTCTACTGTCGCAAATTTTAATTACGCCAGGGATTGCCTTTTCTATAGTAAATTATTCAAAAAATAATTTTCTACTGTCGCAAATTTTAATTACGCCAGGGATTGCCTTTTCTATAGTAAATTATTCAAAAAATAATTTTATACTGTCGCAAATTTTAAGTGCGCCAGGGATTGCCTTTTCTATAGTAAATTATTCAAAAAATAATTTTCTACTGCCGCAAATTTTAACTGCGCCAGGGATTGCCTTTTCTATAGTAAATTATTCAAAAAATAATTTTTTACTGTCGCAAATTGTAATTGCGCCAGGGATTGCCTTTGATATAGTAAATTATTCAAAAAATAATTTTCTACTGTCGCAAATTTTAATTACGCCAAGGATTGCCTTTTCTATAGTAAATTATTCAAAAAATAATTTTCTACTGTCGCAAATTTTAATTACTCCAGGGATTGCCTTTTCTATAGTAAATTATTCAAAAAATAATTTTCTACTGCCGCAAATTTTAAGTGCGCCAGGGATTGACTTTTCTATAGTAAATTATTCAAAAAATTATTTTATACTGTCGCAAATTTTAATTACGCCAGGGATTGCCTTTTCTATAGTAAATTATTCAAAAAATAATTTTATACTGTCGCAAATTTTAATTACGCCAGGGATTGCCTTTTCTATAGTAAATTATTCAAAAAATAATTTTTTACTGTCGCAAATTTTAAGTGCGCCAGGGATTGCCTTTTCTATAGTAAATTATTCAAAAAATAATTTTCAACTGTCGCAAATTTTAAATACGCCAGGGATTGCCTTTTCTATAGTAAATTATTCAAAAAATAATTTTCTACTGTCGCAAAGTTTAATTATGCCAGGGATTGCCTTTTCTATAGTAAATTATTCAAAAAATAATTTTCAACTTTCGCAAATTTTAAATACGCCAGGGATTGCCTTTTCTATAGTAAATTATTCAAAAAATAATTTTCTACTGTCGCAAATTTTAATTACGCCAGGGATTGCCTTTTCTATAGTAAATTATTCAAAAAATAATTTTATACTGTCGCAAATTTTAAGTGCGCCAGGGATTGCCTTTTCTATAGTAAATTATTCAAAAAATAATTTTATACTGTCGCAAATTTTAATTACGCCAGGGATTGCCTTTTCTATAGTAAATTATTCAAAAAATAATTCTATACTGTCGCAAATTTTAATTACGCCAGGGATTGCCTTTTCTATAGTAAATTATTCAAAAAATAATTTTTTACTGTCGCAAATTTTAATTGCGCCAGGGATTGCCTTTTCTATAGTAAATTATTCAAAAAATAATTCTCAACTGTCGCAAATTGTAATTGCGCCAGGGATTGCCTTTTCTATAGTAAATTATTCAAAAAATAATTTTTTACTGTCGCAAATTTTAATTACTCCAGGGATTGCCTTTTCTATAGTAAATTATTCAAAAAATAATTTTCTACTCCCGCAAATTTTAAGTGCGCCAGGGATTGACTTTTCTATAGTAAATTATTCAAAAAATAATTTTCTACTGCCGCAAATTTTAAGTGCGCCAGGGATTGCCTTTTCTATAGTAAATTATTCAAAAAATAATTTTTTACTGTCGCAAATTCTAATAGCGCCAGGGATTGCCTTTGCTATAGTAAATTATTCAAAAAATAATTTTCTACTGTCGCAAATTTTAATTACGCCAGGGATTGCCTTTTCTATAGTAAATTATTCAAAAAATAATTTTCTACTGTCGCAAATTTTAATTACTCCAGGGATTGCCTTTTCTATAGTAAATTATTCAAAAAATAATTTTCTACTGCCGCAAATTTTAAGTGCGCCAGGGATTGACTTTTCTATAGTAAATTATTCAAAAAATTATTTTATACTGTCGCAAATTTTAATTACGCCAGGGATTGCCTTTTCTATAGTAAATTATTCAAAAATAATTTTATACTCTCGCAAATTTTAATTACGCCAGGGATTGCCTTTTCTATAGTAAATTATTCAAAAAATAATTTTTTACTGTCGCAAATTTTAAGTGCGCCAGGGATTGCCTTTTCTATAGTAAATTATTCAAAAAATAATTTTCAACTGTCGCAAATTGTAATTGCGCCAGGGATTGCCTTTTCTATAGTAAATTATTCAAAAAATAATTTTATACTGTCGCAAATTTTAAGTGCGCCAGGGATTGCCTTTTCTATAGTAAATTATTCAAAAAATAATTTTCAACTTTCGCAAATTTTAAATACGCCAGGGATTGCCTTTTCTATAGTAAATTATTCAAAAAATAATTTTCTACTGTCGCAAATTTTAATTACGCCAGGGATTGCCTTTTCTATAGTAAATTATTCAAAAAATAATTTTATACTGTCGCAAATTTTAATTACGCCAGGGATTGCCTTTTCTATAGTAAATTATTCAAAAAATAATTTTATACTGTCGCAAATTGTAATTGCGCCAGGGATTGCCTTTTCTATAGTAAATTATTCAAAAAATAATTTTCTAATGTCGCAAATTTTAATTATGCCAGGGATTGCCTTTTCTATAGTAAATTATTCAAAAAATAATTTTCAACTTTCGCAAATTTTAAATACGCCAGGGATTGCCTTTTCTATAGTAAATTATTCAAAAAATAATTTTCTACTGTCGCAAATTTTAATTACGCCAGGGATTGCCTTTTCTATAGTAAAATTATTCAAAAAATAATTTTATACTGTCGCAAATTTTAAGTGCGCCAGGGATTGCCTTTTCTATAGTAAATTATTCAAAAAATAATTTTATACTGTCGCAAATTTTAATTACGCCAGGGATTGCCTTTTCTATATTAAATTATTCAAAAAATAATTTTATACTGTCGCAAATTTTAATTACGCCAGGGATTGCCTTTTCTATAGTAAATTATTCAAAAAATAATTTTTTACTGTCGCAAATTTTACTTGCGCCATGGATTGCCTTTTCTATAGTAAATTATTCAAAAAATAATTTTCAACTGTCGCAAATTGTAATTGCGCCAGGAATTGCCTTTTCTATAGTAAATTATTCAAAAAATAATTTTTTACTGTCGCAAATTTTAATTACTCCAGGGATTGCCTTTTCTATAGTAAATTATTCAAAAAATAATTTTCTACTGCCGCAAATTTTAAGTGCGCCAGGGATTGCCTTTTCTATAGTAAATTATTCAAAAAATAATTTTTTACTGTCGCAAATTGTAATTGCGCCAGGGATTGCCTTTGCTATTGTAAATTATTCAAAAAATAATTTTCTACTGTCGCAATTTTAATTACGCCAGGGATTGCCTTTTCTATAGTAAATTATTCAAAAAATAATTTTCTACTGTCGCAAATTTTAATTACACCAGGGATTGCCTTTTCTATAGTAAATTATTCAAAAAATAATTTTCTACTGCCGCAAATTTTAAGTGCGCCAGGGATTGACTTTTCTATAGTAAATTATTCAAAAAATAATTTTATACTGTCGCAAATTTTAATTACGTCAGGATTGCCTTTTCTATAGTAAATTATTCAAAAAATAATTTTATACTATCGCAAATTTTAATTACGCCAGGGATTGCCTTTTCTATAGTAAATTATTCAAAAAATAATTCTTTACTGTCGCAAATTTTAAGTGCGCCAGGGATTGCCTTTTCTATAGTAAATTATTCAAAAAATAATTTTCAACTGTCGCAAATTGTAATTGCGCCAGGGATTGCCTTTTCTATAGTAAATTATTCAAAAAATAATTTTATACTGTCGCAAATTTTAAGTGCGCCAGGGATTGCCTTTTCTATAGTAAATTATTCAAAAAATAATTTTATACTGTCGCAAATTTTAATTACGCCAGGGATTGCCTTTTCTATAGTAAATTATTCAAAAAATAATTTTCAACTGTCGCAAATTGTAATTGCGCCAGGGATTGCCTTTTCTATAGTAAATTATTCAAAAAATAATTTTCTACTGTCGCAAATTTTAATTATGCCAGGGATTGCCTTTTCTATAGTAAATTATTCAAAAAATAATTTTCAACTTTCGCAAATTTTAAATACGCCAGGGATTGCCTTTTCTATAGTAAATTATTCAAAAAATAATTTTCTACTGTCGCAAATTTTAATTACGCCAGGGATTGCCTTTTCTATAGTAAATTATTCAAAAAATAATTTTATACTGTCGCAAATTTTAAGTGCGCCAGGGATTGCCTTTTCTATAGTAAATTATTCAAAAAATAATTTTATACTGTCGCAAATTTTAATTACGCCAGGGATTGCCTTTTCTATAGTAAATTATTCAAAAAATAATTTTATACTGTCGCAAATTTTAATTACGCCAGGGATTGCCTTTTCTATAGTAAATTATTCAAAAAATAATTTTTTACTGTCGCAAATTTTAATTACGCCAGGGATTGCCTTTTCTATAGTAAATTATTCAAAAAATAATTTTCAACTGTCGCAAATTGTAATTGCGCCAGGGAATGCCTTTTCTATAGTAAATTATTCAAAAAAAAATTTTTAGTGTCGCAAATTTTAATTACTCCAGGGATTGCCTTTTCTATAGTAAATTATTCAAAAATAATTTTCTACTGCCGCAAATTTTAAGTGCGCCAGGGATTGACTTTTCTATAGTAAATTATTCAAAAAATAATTTTCTACTGCCGCAAATTTTAAGTGCGCCAGGGATTGCCTTTTCTATAGTAAATTATTCAAAAAATAATTTTTTACTGTCGCAAATTGTAATTGCGCCAGGGATTGCCTTTGCTATAGTAAATTATTCAAAAAATAATTTTCTACTGTCGCAAATTTTAATTACGCCAGGGATTGCCTTTTCTATAGTAGATTATTCAAAAAATAATTTTCTACTGTCGCAAATTTTAATTACTCCAGGGATTGCCTTTTCTATAGTAAATTATTCAAAAAATAATTTTCTACTGCCGCAAATTTTAAGTGCGCCAGGGATTGACTTTTCTATAGTAAATTATTCAAAAAATAATTTTATACTGTCGCAAATTTTAATTACGCCAGGGATTGCCTTTTCTATAGTAAATTATTCAAAAAATAATTTTATACTGTCGCAAATTTTAATTACGCCAGGGATTGCCTTTTCTATAGTAAATTATTCAAAAAATAATTTTCAACTTTCGCAAATTTTAAATACGCCAGGGATTGCCTTTTCTATAGTAAATTATTCAAAAAATAATTTTCTACTGTCGCAAATTTTAATTACGCAGGGATTGCCTTTTCTATAGTAAATTATTCAAAAAATAATTTTATACTGTCGCAAATTTTAAGTGCGCCAGGGATTGCCTTTTCTATAGTAAATTATTCAAAAAATAATTTTCAACTGTCGCAAATTGTAATTGCGCCAGGGATTGCCTTTTCTATAGTAAATTATTCAAAAAATAATTTTATACTGTCGCAAATTTTAAGTGCGCCAGGATTGCCTTTTCTATAGTAAATTATTCAAAAAATAATTTTCAACTTTCGCAAATTTTAAATACGCCAGGGATTGCCTTTTCTATAGTAAATTATTCAAAAAATAATTTTCTACTGTCGCAAATTTTAATTACGCCAGGGATTGCCTTTTCTATAGTAAAATTATTCAAAAAATAATTTTATACTGTCGCAAATTTTAATTACGCCAGGGATTGCCTTTTCTATAGTAAATTATTCAAAAAATAATTTTATACTGTCGCAAATTTTAATTACGCCAGGGATTGCCTTTTCTATAGTAAATTATTCAAAAAATAATTTTATACTGTCGCAAATTTTAATTACGCCAGGGATTGCCTTTTCTATAGTAAATTATTCAAAAAATAATTTTATACTGTCGCAAATTGTAATTGCGCCAGGGATTGCCTTTTCTATAGTAAATTATTCAAAAAAATAATTTTCTACTGTCGCAAATTTTAATTATGCCAGGGATTGCCTTTTCTATAGTAAATTATTCAAAAAATAATTTTCAACTTTCGCAAATTTTAAATACGCCAGGGATTGCCTTTTCTATAGTAAATTATTCAAAAAATAATTTTCTACTGTCGCAAATTTTAATTACGCCAGGGATTGCCTTTTCTATAGTAAATTATTCAAAAAATAATTTTATACTGTCGCAAATTTTAAGTGCGCCAGGATTGCCTTTTCTATAGTAAATTATTCAAAAAATAATTTTATACTGTCGCAAATTTTAATTACGCCAGGGATTGACTTTTCTATAGTAAATTATTCAAAAAATAATTTTATACTGTCGCAAATTTTAATTACGCCAGGGATTGCCTTTTCTATAGTAAATTATTCAAAAAATAATTTTTTACTGTCGCAAATTTTAATTGCGCCAGGGATTGCCTTTTCTATAGTAAATTATTCAAAAAATAATTTTCAACTGTCGCAAATTGTAATTGCGCCAGGGATTGCCTTTTCTATAGTAAATTATTCAAAAAATAATTTTTTACTGTCGCAAATTTTAATTACTCCAGGGATTGCCTTTTCTATAGTAAATTATTCAAAAAATAATTTTCTACTGCCGCAAATTTTAAGTGCGCCAGGGATTGACTTTTCTATAGTAAATTATTCAAAAAATAATTTTCTACTGCAGCAAATTTTAAGTGCGCCAGCGATTGCCTTTTCTATAGTAAATTATTCAAAAAATAATTTTTTACTGTCGCAAATTGTAATTGCGCCAGGGATTGCCTTTGCTATAGTAAATTATTCAAAAAATAATTTTCTACTGTCGCAAATTTTAATTACGCCAGGGATTGCCTTTTCTATAGTAAATTATTCAAAAAATAATTTTCTACTGTCGCAAATTTTAATTACTCCAGGGATTGCCTTTTCTATAGTAAATTATTCAAAAAATAATTTTCTACTGCCGCAAATTTTAAGTGCGCCAGGGATTGACTTTTCTATAGTAAATTATTCAAAAAATAATTTTATACTGTCGCAAATTTTAATTACGCCAGGGATTGCCTTTTCTATAGTAAATTATTCAAAAAATAATTTTATACTGTCGCAAATTTTAATTACGCCAGGGATTGCCTTTTCTATAGCAAATTATTCAAAAAATAATTTTTTACTGTCGCAAATTTTAAGTGCGCCAGGGATTGCCTTTTCTATAGTAAATTATTCAAAAAATAATTTTCAACTGTCGCAAATTGTAATTGCGCCAGGGATTGCCTTTTCTATAGTAAATTATTCAAAAAATAATTTTATACTGTCGCAAATTTTAAGTGCGCCAGGGATTGCCTTTTCTATAGTAAATTATTCAAAAAATAATTTTATACTGTCGCAAATTTTAATTACGCCAGGATTGCCTTTTCTATAGTAAATTATTCAAAAAATAATTTTCAACTGTCGCAAATTGTAATTGCGCCAGGGATTGCCTTTTCTATAGTAAATTATTCAAAAATAATTTTCTACTGTCGCAAATTTTAATTATGCCAGGATTGCCTTTTCTATAGTAAATTATTCAAAAAATAATTTTCAACTTTCGCAAATTTTAAATACGCCAGGGATTGCCTTTTCTATAGTAAATTATTCAAAAAATAATTTTCTACTGTCGCAAATTTTAATTACGCCAGGGATTGCCTTTTCTATTGTAAATTATTCAAAAAATAATTTTATACTGTCGCAAATTTTAAGTGCGCCAGGGATTGCCTTTTCTATAGTAAATTATTCAAAAAATAATTTTATACTGTCGCAAATTTTAATTACGCCAGGGATTGCCTTTTCTATAGTAAATTCTTCAAAAAATAATTTTATACTGTCGCAAATTTTAATTATGCCAGGGATTGCCTTTTCTATAGTAAATTATTCAAAAAATAATTTTTTACTGTCGCAAATTTTAATTACTCCAGGGATTGCCTTTTCTATAGTAAATTATTCAAAAAATAATTTTCTACTGCCGCAAATTTTAAGTGCGCCAGGGATTGACTTTTCTATAGTAAATTATTCAAAAAATAATTTTCTACTGCAGCAAATTTTAAGTGCGCCAGCGATTGCCTTTTCTATAGTAAATTATTCAAAAAATAATTTTTTACTGTCGCAAATTGTAATTGCGCCAGGGATTGCCTTTGCTATAGTAAATTATTCAAAAAATAATTTTCTACTGTCGCAAATTTTAATTACGCCAGGGATTGCCTTTTCTATAGTAAATTATTCAAAAAATAATTTTCTACTGTCGCAAATTTTAATTCTCCAGGGATTGCCTTTTCTATAGTAAATTATTCAAAAAATAATTTTCTACTGCCGCAAATTTTAAGTGCGCCAGGGATTGACTTTTCTATAGTAAATTATTCAAAAAATAATTTTATACTGTCGCAAATTTTAATTACGCCAGGGATTGCCTTTTCTATAGTAAATTATTCAAAAAATAATTTTATACTGTCGCAAATTTTAATTACGCCAGGGATTGCCTTTTCTATAGCAAATTATTCAAAAAATAATTTTTTACTGTCGCAAATTTTAAGTGCGCCAGGATTGCCTTTTCTATAGTAAATTATTCAAAAAATAATTTTCAACTGTCGCAAATTGTAATTGCGCCAGGGATTGCCTTTTCTATAGTAAATTATTCAAAAAATAATTTTATACTGTCGCAAATTTTAAGTGCGCCAGGGATTGCCTTTTCTATAGTAAATTATTCAAAAAATAATTTTATACTGTCGCAAATTTTAATTACGCCAGGGATTGCCTTTTCTATAGTAAATTATTCAAAAAATAATTTTCAACTGTCGCAATAGGCTGAACGTGAGCTAGCTTCCAAGCAGTTGGAAATTTTCCTGTCGAATAAGACAAGTAGAAGAGTTTGCGCAGAGGTTTAGCCAGGGATTGCCTTTTCTATAGTAAATTATTCAAAAAATAATTTTCTACTGTCGCAAATTTTAATTATGCCAGGGATTGCCTTTTCTATAGTAAATTATTCAAAAAATAATTTTCAACTTTCGCAAATTTTAAATACGCCAGGGATTGCCTTTTCTATAGTAAATTATTCAAAAAATAATTTTCTACTGTCGCAAATTTTAATTACGCCAGGGATTGCCTTTTCTATTGTAAATTATTCAAAAAATAATTTTATACTGTCGCAAATTTTAAGTGCGCCAGGGATTGCCTTTTCTATAGTAAATTATTCAAAAAATAATTTTATACTGTCGCAAATTTTAATTACGCCAGGGATTGCCTTTTCTATAGTAAATTCTTCAAAAAATAATTTTATACTGTCGCAAATTTTAATTATGCCAGGGATTGCCTTTTCTATAGTAAATTATTCAAAAAATAATTTTTTACTGTCGCAAATTTTAATTGCGCCAGGGATTGCCTTTTCTATAGTAAATTATTCAAAAAATAATTTTCAACTGTCGCAAATTGTAATTGCGCCAGGGATTGCCTTTTCTATAGTAAATTATTCAAAAAATAATTTTTTACTGTCGCAAATTTTAATTACTCCAGGGATTGCCTTTTCTATAGTAAATTATTCAAAAAATAATTTTCTACTGCCGCAAATTTTAAGTGCGCCAGGGATTGACTTTTCTATAGTAAATTATTCAAAAAATAATTTTCTACTGCCGCAAATTTTAAGTGCGCCAGGGATTGCCTTTTCTATAGTAAATTATTCAAAAAATAATTTTTTACTGTCGCAAATTGTAATTGCGCCAGGATTGCCTTTGCTATAGTAAATTATTCAAAAAATAATTTTCTACTGTCGCAAATTTTAATTACGCCAGGGATTGCCTTTTCTATAGTAAATTATTCAAAAAATAATTTTCTACTGTCGCAAATTTTAATTACTCCAGGGATTGCCTTTTCTATAGTAAATTATTCAAAAAATAATTTTCTACTGCCGCAAATTTTAAGTGCGCCAGGGATTGACTTTTCTATAGTAAATTATTCAAAAAATAATTTTATACTGTCCCAAATATTAATTACGCCAGGGATTGTCTTTTCTATAGTAAATTATTCAAAAAATAATTTTATACTGTCGCAAATTTTAATTACGCCAGGGATTGCCTTTTCTATAGTAAATTATTCAAAAAATAATTTTATACTGTCGCAAATTTTAAGTGCGCCAGGGATTGCCTTTTCTATAGTAAATTATTCAAAAAATAATTTTCTACTGTCGCAAATTTTAATTACGCCAGGGATTGCCTTTTCTATAGTAAATTATTCAAAAAATAATTTTATACTGTCGCAAATTTTAAGTGCGCCAGGGATTGCCTTTTCTATAGTAAATTATTCAAAAAATAATTTTATACTGTCGCAAATTTTAATTACGCCAGGGATTGCCTTTTCTATAGTAAATTATTCAAAAAATAATTTTATACTGTCGCAAATTTTAATTACGCCAGGGATTGCCTTTTCTATAGTAAATTATTCAAAAAATAATTTTTTACTGTCGCAAATTTTAATTGCGCCAGGGATTGCCTTTTCTATAGTAAATTATTCAAAAAATAATTTTTTACTGTCGCAAATTTTAATTACTCCAGGGATTGCCTTTTCTATAGTAAATTATTCAAAAAATAATTTTCTACTGCCGCAAATTTTAAGTGCGCCAGGGATTGACTTTTCTATAGTAAATTATTCAAAAAATAATTTTCTACTGCCGCAAATTTTAAGTGCGCCAGGGATTGCCTTTTCTATAGTAAATTATTCAAAAAATAATTTTATACTGTCGCAAATTTTAATTACGCCAGGGATTGCCTTTTCTATAGTAAATTATTCAAAAAATAATTTTTTACTGTCGCAAATTGTAATTGCGCCAGGGATTGCCTTTTCTATAGTAAATTATTCAAAAAATAATTTTTTACTGTCGCAAATTTTAATTACTCCAGGGATTGCCTTTTCTATAGTAAATTATTCAAAAAATAATTTTCTACTGCCGCAAATTTTAAGTGCGCCAGGGATTGACTTTTCTATAGTAAATTATTCAAAAAATAATTTTCTACTGCCGCAAATTTTAATTGCGCCAGGGATTGCCTTTTCTATAGTAAATTATTCAAAAAATAATTTTTTACTGTCGCAAATTGTAATTGCGCCAGGGATTGCCTTTGCTATAGTAAATTATTCAAAAAATAATTTTCTACTGTCGCAAATTTTAATTACGCCAGGGATTGCTTTTTCTATAGTAAATTATTCAAAAAATAATTTTCTACTGTCGCAAATTTTAATTACTCCAGGGATTGCCTTTTCTATAGTAAATTATTCAAAAAATAATTTTCTACTGCCGCAAATTTTAAGTGCGCCAGGGATTGACTTTTCTATAGTAAATTATTCAAAAAATAATTTTATACTGTCGCAAATTTTAATTACGCCAGGGATTGCCTTTTCTATAGTAAATTATTCAAAAAATAATTTTATACTGTCGCAAATTTTAATTACGCCAGGGATTGCCTTTTCTATAGTAAATTACTCAAAAAATAATTTTTTACTGTCGCAAATTTTAAGTGCGCCAGGGATTGCCTTTTCTATAGTAAATTATTCAAAAAATAATTTTCAACTGTCGCAAATTTTAATTGCGCCAGGGATTGCCTTTTCTATAGTAAATTATTCAAAAAATAATTTTATACTGTCGCAAATTTTAAGTGCGCCAGGGATTGCCTTTTCTATAGTAAATTATTCAAAAAATAATTTTCAACTTTCGCAAATTTTAAATACGCCAGGGATTGCCTTTTCTATAGTAAATTATTCAAAAAATAATTTTCTACTGTCGCAAATTTTAATTACGCCAGGGATTGCCTTTTCTATAGTAAATTATTCAAAAAATAATTTTATACTGTCGCAAATTTTAATTACGCCAGGGATTGCCTTTTCTATAGTAAATTATTCAAAAAATAATTTTATACTGTCGCAAATTTTAATTACGCCAGGGATTGCCTTTTCTATAGTAAATTATTCAAAAAATAATTTTATACTGTCGCAAATTTTAATTACGCCAGGGATTGCCTTTTCTATAGTAAATTATTCAAAAAATAATTTTGTACTGTCGCAAATTGTAATTGCGCCAGGGATTGCCTTTTCTATAGTAAATTATTCAAAAAATAATTTTCTACTGTCGCAAATTTTAATTATGCCAGGGATTGCCTTTTCTATAGTAAATTATTCAAAAATAATTTTCAACTTTCGCAAATTTTAAATACGCCAGGGATTGCCTTTTCTATAGTAAATTATTCAAAAAATAATTTTCTACTGTCGCAAATTTTAATTACGCCAGGGATTGCCTTTTCTATAGTAAATTATTCAAAAAATAATTTTATACTGTCGCAAATTTTAAGTGCGCCAGGGATTGCCTTTTCTATAGTAAATTATTCAAAAAATAATTTTATACTGTCGCAAATTTTAATTACGCCAGGGATTGCCTTTTCTATAGTAAATTATTCAAAAAATAATTTTATACTGTCGCAAATTTTAATTACGCCAGGGATTGCCTTTTCTATAGTAAATTATTCAAAGAATAATTTTTTACTGTCGCAAATTTTAATTGCGCCAGGGATTGCCTTTTCTATAGTAAATTATTCAAAAAATAATTTTCAACTGTCGCAAATTGTAATTGCGCCAGGGATTGCCTTTTCTATAGTAAATTATTCAAAAAATTATTTTTTACTGTCGCAAATTTTAATTACTCCAGGGATTGCCTTTTCTATAGTAAATTATTCAAAAAATAATTTTCTACTGCCGCAAATTTTAAGTGCGCCAGGGATTGACTTTTCTATAGTAAATTATTCAAAAAATAATTTTCTACTGCCGCAAATTTTAAGTGCGCCAGGGATTGCCTTTTCTATAGTAAATTATTCAAAAAATAATTTTTTACTGTCGCAAATTGTAATTGCGCCAGGGATTGCCTTTGCTATAGTAAATTATTCAAAAAATAATTTTTTACTGTCGCAAATTTTAAGTGCGCCAGGGACTGCCTCTTCTATAGTAAATTATTCAAAAAATAATTTTCAACTGTCGCAAATTGTAATTGCGCCAGGGATTGCCTTTTCTATAGTAAATTATTCAAAAAATAATTTTATACTGTCGCAAATTTTAAGTGCGCCAGGGATTGCCTTTTCTATAGTAAATTATTCAAAAAATAATTTTATACTGTCGCAAATTTTAATTACGCCAGGGATTGCCTTTTCTATAGTAAATTATTCAAAAAATAATTTTCAACTGTCGCAAATTGTAATTGCGCCAGGGATTGCCTTTTCTATAGTAAATTATTCAAAAAATAATTTTCTACTGTCGCAAATTTTAATTATGCCAGGGATTGCCTTTTCTATAGTAAATTATTCAAAAAATAATTTTCAACTTTCGCAAATTTTAAATACGCCAGGGATTGCCTTTTCTATAGTAAATTATTCAAAAAATAATTTTCTACTGTCGCAAATTTTAATTACGCCAGGGATTGCCTTTTCTATAGTAAATTATTCAAAAAATAATTTTATACTGTCGCAAATTTTAAGTGCGCCAGGGATTGCCTTTTCTATAGTAAATTATTCAAAAAATAATTTTATACTGTCGCAAATTTTAATTACGCCAGGGATTGCCTTTTCTATAGTAAATTATTCAAAAAATAATTTTATACTGTCGCAAATTTTAATTACGCCAGGGATTGCCTTTTCTATAGTAAATTATTCAAAAAATAATTTTTTACTGTCGCAAATTTTAATTGCGCCAGGGATTGCCTTTTCTATAGTAAATTATTCAAAAAATAATTTTCAACTGTCGCAAATTGTAATTGCGCCAGGGATTGCCTTTTCTATAGTAAATTATTCAAAAAATAATTTTTTACTGTCGCAAATTTTAATTACTCCAGGGATTGCCTTTTCTATAGTAAATTATTCAAAAAATAATTTTCTACTGCCGCAAATTTTAGTGCGCCAGGGATTGACTCTTCTATAGTAAATTATTCAGAAAATAATTTTCTACTGTCGCAAATTTAAGTGCGCCAGGGATTGCCTTTTCTATAGTAAATTATTCAAAAATAATTTTCAACTTTCGCAAATTTTAAGTGCGCCAGGGATTGACTTTTCTATAGTAAATTATTCAAAAAATAATTTTCTACTGCCGCAAATTTTAAGTGCGCCAGGGATTGCCTTTTCTATAGTAAATTATTCAAAAAATAATTTTTTACTGTCGCAAATTGTAATTGCGCCAGGGATTGCCTTTGCTATAGTAAATTATTCAAAAAATAATTTTCTACTGTCGCAAATTTTAATTACACCAGGGATTGCCTTTTCTATAGTAAATTATTCAAAAAATAATTTTCTACTGTCGCAAATTTTAATTACTCCAGGGATTGCCTTTTCTATAGTAAATTATTCAAAAAATAATTTTCTACTGCCGCAAATTTTAAGTGCGCCAGGGATTGACTTTTCTATAGTAAATTATTCAAAAAATAATTTATACTGTCCCAAATTTTAATTACGCCAGGGATTGCCTTTTCTATAGTAAATTATTCAAAAAATAATTTTATACTGTCGCAAATTTTAATTACGCCAGGGATTGCCTTTTCTGTAGTAAATTATTCAAAAAATAATTTTATACTGTCGCAAATTTTAAGTGCGCCAGGGATTGCCTTTTCTATAGTAAATTATTCAAAAAATAATTTTCTACTGTCGCAAATTTTAATTACGCCAGGGATTGCCTTTTCTATAGTAAATTATTCAAAAAATAATTTTATACTGTCGCAAATTTTAAGTGCGCCAGGGATTGCCTTTTCTATAGTAAATTATTCAAAAAATAATTTTATACTGTCGCAAATTTTAATTACGCCAGGGATTGCCTTTTCTATAGTAAATTATTCAAAAAATAATTTTATACTGTCGCAAATTTTAATTACGCCAGGGATTGCCTTTTCTATAGTAAATTATTCAAAAAATAATTTTTACTGTCGCAAATTTTAATTGCGCCAGGGATTGCCTTTTCTATAGTAAATTATTCAAAAAATAATTTTTTACTGTCGCAAATTTTAATTACTCCAGGGATTGCCTTTTCTATAGTAAATTATTCAAAAAATAATTTTCTACTGCCGCAAATTTTAAGTGCGCCAGGGATTGACTTTTCTATAGTAAATTATTCAAAAAAAATTTTCTACTGCCGCAAATTTTAAGTGCGCCACGGATTGCCTTTTCTATAGTAAATTATTCAAAAAATAATTTTATACTGTCGCAAATTTTAATTACGCCAGGGATTGCCTTTTCTATAGTAAATTATTCAAAAAATAATTTTTTACTGTCGCAAATTGTAATTGCGCCAGGGATTGCCTTTTCTATAGTAAACTATTCAAAAAATAATTTTTTACTGTCGCAAATTTTAATTACTCCAGGGATTGCCTTTTCTATAGTAAATTATTCAAAAAATAATTTTCTACTGCCGCAAATTTTAAGTGCGCCAGGGATTGACTTTTCTATAGTAAATTATTCAAAAAATAATTTTCTACTGCCGCAAATTTTAAGTGCGCCAGGGATTGCCTTTTCTATAGTAAATTATTCAAAAAATAATTTTTTACTGTCGCAAATTGTAATTGCGCCAGGGATTGCCTTTGCTATAGTAAATTATTCAAAAAATAATTTTCTACTGTCGCAAATTTTAATTACGCCAGGGATTGCCTTTTCTATAGTAAATTATTCAAAAAATAATTTTCTACTGTCGCAAATTTTAATTACTCCAGGGATTGCCTTTTCTATAGTAAATTATTCAAAAAATAATTTTCTACTGCCGCAAATTTTAAGTGCGCCAGGGATTGACTTTTCTATAGTAAATTATTCAAAAAATAATTTTCTACTGCCGCAAATTTTAAGTGCGCCAGGGATTGCTTTTCTATAGTAAATTGTTCAAAAAATAATTTTTTACTGTCGCAAATTGTAATTGCGCCAGGGATTGCCTTTTCTATAGTAAATTATTCAAAAAATAATTTTCTACTGTCGCAAATTTTAATTATGCCAGGGATTGCCTTTTCTATAGTAAATTATTCAAAAATAATTTTCAACTTTCGCAAATTTTAAATACGCCAGGGATTGCCTTTTCTATAGTAAATTATTCAAAAAATAATTTTCTACTGTCGCAAATTTTAATTACGCCAGGATTGCCTTATTGCCTTTTCTATAGTAAATTATTCAAAAAATAATTTTATACTGTCGCAAATTTTAAGTGCGCCAAGGATTGCCTTTTCTATAGTAAAGTATTCAAAAAATAATTTTATACTGTCGCAAATTTTAATTACGCCAGGGATTGCCTTTTCTATAGTAAATTATTCAAAAAATAATTTTATACTGTCGCAAATTTTAATTACGCCAGGGATTGCCTTTTCTATAGTAAATTATTCAAAAAATAATTTTTTACTGTCGCAAATTTTAATTGCGCCAGGGATTGCCTTTTCTATAGTAAATTATTCAAAAAATAATTTTCAACTGTCGCAAATTGTAATTGCGCCAGGGATTGCCTTTTCTATAGTAAATTATTCAAAAAATAATTTTTTACTGTCGCAAATTTTAATTACTCCAGGGATTGCCTTTTCTATAGTAAATTATTCAAAAAATAATTTTCTACTTCCGCAAATTTTAAGTGCGCCAGGGATTGACTTTTCTATAGTAAATTATTCAAAAAATAATTTTCTACTGCCGCAAATTTTAAGAGCGCCAGGGATTGCCTTTTCTATAGTAAATTATTCAAAAAATAATTTTTTACTGTCGCAAATTGTAATTGCGCCAGGGATTGCCTTTGCTATAGTAAATTATTCAAAAAATAATTTTCTACTGTCGCAAATTTTAATTACGCCAGGGATTGCCTTTTCTATAGTAAATTATTCAAAAAATAATTTTCTACTGTCGCAAATTTTAATTACTCCAGGGATTGCCTTTTCTATAGTAAATTATTCAAAAAATAATTTTCTACTGCCGCAAATTTTAAGTGCGCCAGGGATTGACTTTTCTATAGTAAATTATTCAAAAAATAATTTTATACTGTCGCAAATTTTAATTACGCCAGGGATTGCCTTTTCTATAGTAAATTATTCAAAAAATAATTTTATACTGTCGCAAATTTTAATTACGCCAGGGATTGCCTTTTCTATAGTAAATTATTCAAAAAATAATTTTTTACTGTCGCAAATCTTAAGTGCGCCAGGGACTGCCTTTTCTATAGTAAATTATTCAAAAAATAATTTTCAACTGTCGCAAATTGTAATTGCGCCAGGGATTGCCTTTTCTATAGTAAATTATTCAAAAAATAATTTTATACTGTCGCAAATTTCAAGTGTGCCAGGGATTGCCTTTTCTATAGTAAATTATTCAAAAAATAATTTTCAACTTTCGCAAATTTTAAATACGCCAGGGATTGCCTTTTCTATAGTAAATTATTCAAAAAATAATTTCATACTGTCGCAAATTTTAATTACGCCAGGGATTGCCTTTTCTATAGTAAATTATTCAAAAAATAATTTTTTACTGTCGCAAATTTTAAGTGCGCCAGGGATTGCCTTTTCTATAGTAAATTATTCAAAAAATAATTTTCAACTGTCGCAAATTTTAATTGCGCCAGGGATTGCCTTTTCTATAGTAAATTATTCAAAAAATAATTTTATACTGTCGCAAATTTTAAGTGCGCCAGGGATTGCCTTTTCTATAGTAAATTATTCAAAAAATAATTTTCAACTTTCGCAAATTTTAAATACGCCAGGGATTGCCTTTTCTATAGTAAATTATTCAAAAAATAATTTTCTACTGTCGCAAATTTTAATTACGCCAGGGATTGCCTTTTCTATAGTAAATTATTCAAAAAATAATTTTATACTGTCGCAAATTTTAATTACGCCAGGGATTGCCTTTTCTATAGTAAATTATTCAAAAAATAATTTTATACTGTCGCAAATTTTAATTACGCCAGGGATTGCCTTTTCTATAGTAAATTATTCAAAAAATAATTTTATACTGTCGTAAATTTTAATTACGCCAGGGATTGCCTTTTCTATAGTAAATTATTCAAAAAATAATTTTCAACTGTCGCAAATTGTAATTGCGCCAGGGATTGCCTTTTCTATAGTAAATTATTCAAAAAATAATTTTCAACTGTCGCAAATTGTAATTGCGCCAGGGATTGCCTTTTCTATAGTAAATTATTCAAAAAATAATTTTCTACTGTCGCAAATTTTAATTATGCCAGGGATTGCCTTTTCTATAGTAAATTATTCAAAAAATAATTTTCAACTTTCGCAAATTTTAAATACGCCAGGGATTGCCTTTTCTATAGTAAATTATTCAAAAAATAATTTTCTACTGTCGCAAATTTTAATTACGCCAGGGATTGCCTTTTCTATAGTAAATTATTCAAAAAATAATTTTATACTGTCGCAAATTTTAAGTGCGCCAGGGATTGCCTTTTCTATAGTAAATTATTCAAAAAATAATTTTATACTGTCGCAAATTTTAATTACGCCAGGGATTGCCTTTTCTATAGTAAATTATTCAAAAAATAATTTTATACTGTCGCAAATTTTAATTACGCCAGGGATTGCCTCTTCTATAGTAAATTATTCAAAAAATAATTTTTTACTGTCGCAAATTTTAATTGCGCCAGGGATTGCCTTTTCTATAGTAAATTATTCCAAAAATAATTTTCAACTGTCGCAAATTGTAATTGCGCCAGGGATTGCCTTTTCTATAGTAAATTATTCAAAAAATAATTTTTTACTGTCGCAAATTTTAATTACTCCAGGGATTACCTTTTCTATAGTAAATTATTCAAAAAATAATTTTCTACTGCCGCAAATTTTAAGTGCGCCAGGGATTGACTTTTCTATAGTAAATTATTCAGAAAATAATTTTCTACTGTCGCAAATTTTAAGTGCGCCAGGGATTGCCTTTTCTATAGTAAATTATTCAAAAAATAATTTTCAATTTTCGCAAATTTTAAATACGCCAGGGATTGCCTTTTCTATAGTAAATTATTCAAAAAATAATTTTCTACTGTCGCAAATTTTAATTACGCCAGGGATTGCCTTTTCTATAGTAAATTATTCAAAAAATAATTTTATACTGTCGCAAATTTTAATTACGCCAGGGATTGCCTTTTCTATAGTAAATTATTCAAAAAATAATTTTATACGGTCGCAAATTGTAATTGCGCCAGGGATTGCCTTTTCTATAGTAAATTATTCAAAAAATAGTTTTCTACTGTCGCAAATTTTAATTATGCCAGGGATTGCCTTTTCTATAGTAAATTATTCAAAAAATAATTTTCAACTTTCGCAAATTTTAAATACGCCAGGGATTGCCTTTTCTATAGTAAATTATTCAAAAAATAATTTTTTACTGTCGCAAATTTTAAGTGCGCCAGGGATTGCCTTTTCTATAGTAAATTATTCAAAAAATAATTTTCAACTGTCGCAAATTTTAAGTGCGCCAGGGATTGCCTTTTCTATAGTAAATTATTCAAAATATAATTTTATACTGTCGCAAATTTTAAGTGCGCCAGGGATTGCCTTTTCCATAGTAAATTATTCAAAAAATAATTTTCAACTTTCGCAAATTTTAATTACGCCAGGGATTGCCTTTTCTATAGTAAATTATTCAAAAAATAATTTTCTACTGTCGCAAATTTTAATTACTACAGGGATTGCCTTTTCTATAGTAAATTATTCAAAAAATAATTTTCTACTGCCGCAAATTTTAAGTGCGCCAGGGATTGACTTTTCTATAGTAAATTATTCAAAAAATAATTTTATACTGTCGCAAATTTTAATTACGCCAGGGATTGCCTTTTCTATAGTAAATTATTCAAAAAATAATTTCATACTGTCGCAAATTTTAATTACGCCAGGGATTGCCTTTTCTATAGTAAATTATTCAAAAAATAATTTTTTACTGTCGCAAATTTTAAGTGCGCCAGGGATTGCCTTTTCTATAGTAAATTATTCAAAAAATAATTTTCAACTGTCGCAAATTTTAATTGCGCCAGGGATTGCCTTTTCTATAGTAAATTATTCAAAAAATAATTTTATACTGTCGCAAATTTTAAGTGCGCCAGGGATTGCCTTTTCTATAGTAAATTATTCAAAAAATAATTTTCAACTTTCGCAAATTTTAAATACGCCAGGGATTGCCTTTTCTATAGTAAATTATTCAAAAAATAATTTTCTACTGTCGCAAATTTTAATTACGCCAGGGATTGCCTTTTCTATAGTAAATTATTCAAAAAATAATTTTATACTGTCGCAAATTTTAATTACGCCAGGGATTGCCTTTTCTATAGTAAATTATTCAAAAAATAATTTTAAACTGTCGCAAATTTTAATTACGCCAGGGATTGCCTTTTCTATAGTAAATTATTCAAAAAATAATTTTATACTGTCGTAAATTTTAATTACGCCAGGGATTGCCTTTTCTATAGTAAATTATTCAAAAAATAATTTTATACTGTCGCAAATTGTAATTGCGCCAGGGATTGCCTTTTCTATAGTAAATTATTCAAAAAATAATTTTCTACTGTCGCAAATTTTAATTATGCCAGGGATTGCCTTTTCTATAGTAAATTATTCAAAAATAATTTTCAACTTTCGCAAATTTTAAATACGCCAGGGATTGCCTTTTCTATAGTAAATTATTCAAAAAATAATTTTCTACTGTCGCAAATTTTAATTACGCCAGGGATTGCCTTTTCTATAGTAAATTATTCAAAAAATAATTTTATACTGTCGCAAATTTTAAGTGCGCCAGGGATTGCCTTTTCTATAGTAAATTATTCAAAAAATAATTTTATACTGTCGCAAATTTTAATTACGCCAGGGATTGCCTTTTCTATAGTAAATTATTCAAAAAATAATTTTATACTGTCGCAAATTTTAATTACGCCAGGGATTGCCTTTTCTATAGTAAATTATTCAAAAAATAATTTTTTACTGTCTCAAATTTTAATTGCGCCAGGGATTGCCTTTTCTATAGTAAATTATTCAAAAAATAATTTTCAACTGTCGCAAATTGTAATTGCGCCAGGGATTGCCTTTTCTATAGTAAATTATTCAAAAAATAATTTTTTACTGTCGCAAATTTTAATTAATCCAGGGATTGCCTTTTCTATAGTAAATTATTCAAAAAATAATTTTCTACTGCCGCAAATTTTAAGTGTGCCAGGGATTGACTTTTCTATAGTAAATTATTCAAAAAATAATTTTCTACTGCCGCAAATTTTAAGTGCGCCAGGGATTGCCTTTTCTATAGTAAATTATTCAAAAAATAATTTTTTACTGTCGCAAATTGTAATTGCGCCAGGGATTGCCTTTGCTATAGTAAATTATTCAAAAAATAATTTTCTACTGTCGCAAATTTTAATTACGCCAGGGATTGCCTTTTCTATAGTAAATTATTCAAAAAATAATTTTATACTGTCGCAAATTTTAATTACGCCAGGGATTGCCTTTTCTATAGTAAATTATTCAAAAAATAATTTTATACGGTCGCAAATTGTAATTGCGCCAGGGATTGCCTTTTCTATAGTAAATTATTCAAAAAATAGTTTTCTACTGTCGCAAATTTTAATTATGCCAGGGATTGCCTTTTCTATAGTAAATTATTCAAAAAATAATTTTCAACTTTCGCAAATTTTAAATACGCCAGGGATTGCCTTTTCTATAGTAAATTATTCAAAAAATAATTTTTTACTGTCGCAAATTTTAAGTGCGCCAGGGATTGCCTTTTCTATAGTAAATTATTCAAAAAATAATTTTCAACTGTCGCAAATTTTAAGTGCGCCAGGGATTGCCTTTTCTATAGTAAATTATTCAAAATATAATTTTATACTGTCGCAAATTTTAAGTGCGCCAGGGATTGCCTTTTCCATAGTAAATTATTCAAAAAATAATTTTCAACTTTCGCAAATTTTAATTACGCCAGGGATTGCCTTTTCTATAGTAAATTATTCAAAAAATAATTTTCTACTGTCGCAAATTTTAATTACTACAGGGATTGCCTTTTCTATAGTAAATTATTCAAAAATAATTTTCTACTGCCGCAAATTTTAAGTGCGCCAGGGATTGACTTTTCTATAGTAAATTATTCAAAAAATAATTTTATACTGTCGCAAATTTTAATTACGCCAGGGATTGCCTTTTCTATAGTAAATTATTCAAAAAATAATTTCATACTGTCGCAAATTTTAATTACGCCAGGGATTGCCTTTTCTATAGTAAATTATTCAAAAAATAATTTTTTACTGTCGCAAATTTTAAGTGCGCCAGGGATTGCCTTTTCTATAGTAAATTATTCAAAAAATAATTTTCAACTGTCGCAAATTTTAATTGCGCAGGGATTGCCTTTTCTATAGTAAATTATTCAAAAAATAATTTTATACTGTCGCAAATTTTAAGTGAGCCAGGGATTGCCTTTTCTATAGTAAATTATTCAAAAAATAATTTTCAACTTTCGCAAATTTTAAATACGCCAGGGATTGCCTTTTCTATAGTAAATTATTCAAAAAATAATTTTCTACTGTCTCTATAGTAAATTATTCAAAAAATAATTTCTACTGTCGCAAATTTTAATTACGCCAGGGATTGCCTTTTCTATAGTAAATTATTCAAAAAATAATTTTATACTGTCCCGCAAATTTTAATTACGCCAGGGATTGCCTTTTCTATAGTAAATTATTCAAAAAATAATTTTATACTGTCGCAAATTTTAATTACGCCAGGGATTGCCTTTTCTATAGTAAATTATTCAAAAAATAATTTATACTGTCGTAAATTTTAATTACGCCAGGGATTGCCTTTTTCTATAGTAAATTATTCAAAAATAATTTTATTACTGTCCGCAAATTGTAATTGCGCCAGGGATTGCCTTTTCTATAGTAAATTATTCAAAAAATAATTTTCTACTGTCGCAAATTTTAATTATGCCAGGGATTGCCTTTTCTATAGTAAATTATTCAAAAATAATTTTCAACTTTCGCAAATTTTAAATACGCCAGGGATTGCCTTTTCTATAGTAAATTATTCAAAAAATAATTTTCTACTGTCGCAAATTTTAATTACGCCAGGGATTGCCTTTTCTATAGTAAATTATTCAAAAAATAATTTTATACTGTCGCAAATTTTAAGTGCGCCAGGGATTGCCTTTTCTATAGTAAATTATTCAAAAAAATAATTTTATACTGTCGCAAAATTTTAATTACGCCAGGGATTGCCTTTTCTATAGTAAATTATTCAAAAAAATAATTTTATACTGTCGCAAATTTTTAATTACGCCAGGGATTGCCTTTTCTATAGTAAATTATTCAAAAAATAATTTTTTTACTGTCTCAAATTTTAATTGCGCCAGGGATTGCCTTTTCTATAGTAAATTATTCAAAAAATAATTTTTCAACTGTCGCAAAATTGTAATTGCGCCAGGATTGCCTTTTCTATAGTAAATTATTCAAAAAATAATTTTTTACTGTCGCAAATTTTAATTAATCCAGGGATTGCCTTTTCCTATAGTAAATTATTCAAAAAAATAATTTTCTACTGCCGCAAATTTTAAGTGTGCCAGGGATTGACTTTTCTATAGTAAATTATTCAAAAAATAATTTTCTACTGCCGCAAATTTTAAGTGCGCCAGGGATTGCCTTTTCTATAGTAAATTATTTCAAAAAATAATTTTTTTACTGTCGCAAATTGTAATTGCGCCAGGGATTGCCTTTGCTATAGTAAATTATTCAAAAAAATAATTTTCTACTGTCGCAAATTTTAATTACGCCAGGGATTGCCTTTTCTATAGTAAATTATTCAAAAAAATAATTTTCTACTGCCGCAAATTTTAAGTGCGCCAGGGATTGACTTTTCTATAGTAAATTATTCAAAAAATAATTTTATACTGTCGCAAATTTTAATTACGCCAGGGATTGCCTTTTCTATAGTAAATTATTCAAAAAAATAATTTTATACTGTCGCAAATTTTAATTGCGCCAGGGATTGCCTTTTCTATAGTAAATTATTCAAAAAATAATTTTTTTACTGTCGCAAATTTTAAGTGCGCCAGGGACTGCCTTTTCTATAGTAAATTATTCAAAAAATAATTTTCAACTGTCGCAAATTGTAATTGCGCCAGGGATTGCCTTTTCTATAGTAAATTATTCAAAAAATAATTTTATACTGTCGCAAATTTTTAAGTGCGCCAGGGATTGCCTTTTTCTCTAGTAAATTATTCAAAAAATAATTTTATACTGTCCGCAAATTTTAATTACGCCAGGGATTGCCTTTTCTATAGTAAAATTATTCAAAAAATAATTTTCAACTGTCGCAAATTGTAATTGCGCCAGGGATTGCCTTTTCTATAGTAAATTATTCAAAAAATAATTTTCTACTGTCGCAAATTTTAATTTATGCCAGGGATTGCCTTTTCTATAGTAAAATTATTCAAAAAAATAATTTTCAACTTTCGCAAATTTTAAATACGCCAGGGATTGCTTTTCTATAGTAAATTATTCAAAAATAATTTTCTACTGTCCGCAAATTTTAAGTGCGCCAGGGATTGCCTTTTCTATAGTAAAATTATTCAAAAAATAATTTTCAACTGTCGCAAATTTTTAAGTGCGCCAGGGATTGCCTTTTCTATAGTAAATTATTCAAAATATAATTTTATACTGTCGCAAATTTTAAGTGCGCCAGGGATTGCCTTTTCCATAGTAAATTATTCAAAAAATAATTTTCAACTTTCGCAAATTTTAATTACGCCAGGGATTGCCTTTTTCTATAGTAAATTTATTCAAAAAATAATTTTCTACTGTCGCAAATTTTAATTACTACAGGGATTGCCTTTTCTATAGTAAATTATTCAAAAAATAATTTTCTACTGTCGCAAATTTTTAAGTGCGCCAGGGATTGCCTTTTCTATAGTAAAATTATTCAAAATTATAATTTTATACTGTCGCAAATTTTAAGTGCGCCAGGGATTGCCTTTTCCATAGTAAATTATTCCAAAAAATAATTTTCAACTTTCGCAAATTTTAAGTGGCGCCAGGGATTTGCCTTTTCCATAGTAAATTATTCAAAAAATAATTTTCAACTTTCGCAAATTTTAATTACGCCAGGGATTGCCTTTTCTATAGTAAATTATTCAAAAAATAATTTTTTTACTGTCGCAAATTTTAAGTGCGCCAGGGATTGCCTTTTCTATAGTAAATTATTCAAAAAATAATTTTCAACTGTCCGCAAATTGTAATTGCGCCAGGGATTGCCTTTTCTATAGTAAATTATTCAAAAAATAATTTTTTACTGTCGCAAATTTTAAGTGCGCCAGGGATTGCCTTTTCTATAGTAAATTATTCAAAAAATAATTTTCAACTGTCGCAAATTTTAAGTGCGCCAGGGATTGCCTTTTCTATAGTAAATTATTCAAAATATAATTTTATACTGTCCGCAAATTTTAAGTGCGCCAGGGATTGCCCTTTTCCATAGTAAAATTATTCAAAAAATAATTTTCAACTTTCGCAAATTTTAATTACGCCAGGGATTGCCTTTTCTATAGTAAATTATTCAAAAAATAATTTTCTACTGTCGCAAATTTTAATTACTACAGGGATTGCCTTTTCTATAGTAAATTATTCAAAAAATAATTTTCTACTGCCGCAAATTTTAAGTGCGCCAGGGATTGACTTTTCTATAGTAAATTATTCAAAAAATAATTTTATTACTGTCGCAAAATTTTAATTACGCCAGGGATTGCCTTTTCTATAGTAAATTATTCAAAAAATAATTTCATACTGTCGCAAATTTTTAATTACGCCAGGGATTGCCTTTTCTATAGTAAATTATTCAAAAAATAATTTTTTACTGTCGCAAATTTTAAGTGCGCCAGGGATTGCCTTTTCTATAGTAAATTATTCAAAAAATAATTTTTCAACTGTCGCAAATTTTAATTGCGCCAGGGATTGCCTTTTCTATAGTAAATTATTCAAAAAATAATTTTATACTGTCGCAAATTTTAAGTGCGCCAGGGATTGCCTTTTTCTATAGTAAATTATTCAAAAAATAATTTTCAACTTTCGCAAATTTTAAATACGCCAGGGATTGCCTTTTCTATAGTAAATTATTCAAAAAATAATTTTTCTACTGTCGCAAATTTTTAATTACGCCAGGGATTGCCTTTTCTATAGTAAAATTATTCAAAAAATAATTTTATACTGTCGCAAATTTTAATTACGCCAGGGATTGCCTTTTTCTATAGTAAATTATTCAAAAAAATAATTTTATACTGTCCGCAAATTTTAATTACGCCAGGGATTGCCTTTTCTATAGTAAATTATTCAAAAAAATAATTTTATACTGTCGTAAATTTTAATTACGCCAGGGATTGCCTTTTCTATAGTAAATTATTCAAAAAATAATTTTATACTGTCGCAAATTGTAATTGCGCCAGGGATTGCCTTTTCTATAGTAAATTATTCAAAAAATAATTTTTCTACTGTCGCAAATTTTAATTATGCCAGGGATTGCCTTTTCTATAGTAAATTATTCAAAAATAATTTTTCAACTTTCGCAAATTTTAAATACGCCAGGGATTGCCTTTTCTATAGTAAATTATTCAAAAAATAATTTTCTACTGTCGCAAATTTTAATTACGCCAGGGATTGCCTTTTCTATAGTAAATTATTCAAAAAAATAATTTTATACTGTCGCAAATTTTAAGTGCGCCAGGGATTGCCTTTTCTATAGTAAAATTATTCAAAAAATAATTTTTATACTGTCGCAAATTTTTAATTACGCCAGGGATTGCCTTTTCTATAGTAAAATTATTCAAAAAATAATTTTATACTGTCGCAAATTTTAATTTACGCCAGGGATTGCCTTTTCTATAGTAAATTATTCAAAAAAATAATTTTTTACTGTCTCAAATTTTAATTGCGCCAGGGATTGCCTTTTCTATAGTAAATTATTCAAAAAAATAATTTTCAACTGTCGCAAATTGTAATTGCGCCAGGGATTGCCTTTTCTATAGTAAATTATTCAAAAAATAATTTTTTACTGTCGCAAATTTTAATTAATCCAGGGATTGCCTTTTCTATAGTAAATTATTCCAAAAAATAATTTTCTACTGCCGCAAATTTTTAAAGTGTGCAGGGATTGACTTTTCTATAGTAAATTATTCAAAAAAAATAATTTTCTACTGCCGCAAATTTTTAAGTGCGCCAGGGATTGCCTTTTCTATAGTAAATTATTCAAAAAATAATTTTTTACTGTCGCAAAATTGTAATTGCGCCAGGGATTGCCTTTGCTATAGTAAAATTATTCAAAAAATAATTTTCTACTGTCGCAAATTTTAATTACGCAGGGATTGCCTTTTCTATAGTAAATTATTCAAAAAAATAATTTTTCTACTGCCGCAAATTTTTTAAGTGCGCCAGGGATTGACTTTTCTATAGTAAATTATTCAAAAAAATAATTTTATACTGTCGCAAATTTTAATTACGCCCAGGGATTGCCTTTTCTATAGTAAATTATTCAAAAAATAATTTTATACTGTCGCAAATTTTAATTGCGCCAGGGATTGCCTTTTCTATAGTAAATTATTCAAAAAATAATTTTTTTACTGTCGCAAATTTTAAGGTGCGCCAGGGGACTGCCTTTTCTATAGTAAATTAATCAAAAAATAATTTTCAACTGTCCGCAAATTGTAATTGCGCCAGGGATTGCCTTTTCTATAGTAAATTATTCAAAAAATAATTTTATACTGTCGCAAATTTTAAGTGCGCCAGGGATTGCCTTTTCTATAGTAAATTATTCAAAAAATAATTTTATACTGTCGCAAATTTTAATTACGCCAGGGATTGCCTTTTTCTATAGTAAATTATTCAAAAAATAATTTTCAACTGTCGCAAATTGTAATTGCGCCAGGGATTGCCTTTTCTATAGTAAATTATTCAAAAAATAATTTTCTACTGTCGCAAATTTTAATTATGCCAGGGATTGCCTTTTCTATAGTAAATTATTCAAAAAAATAATTTTCAACTTTCGCAAATTTTTAAATACGCCAGGGATTGCCTTTTCTATAGGTAAAATTATTCAAAAAATAATTTTTCTACTGTCGCAAATTTTTAATTACGCCCAGGGATTGCCTTTTCTATAGTAAATTATTCAAAAAATAATTTTATACTGTCGCAAATTTTAAGTGCGCCAGGGATTGCCTTTTCTATAGTAAATTATTCAAAAAATAATTTTATACTGTCCGCAAATTTTAATTACGCCAGGGATTGCCTTTTCTATAGTAAATTATTCAAAAAATAATTTTATACTGTCGCAAATTTTAATTACGCCAGAAATTGCCTTTTCTATAGTAAATTATTCAAAAAATAATTTTTTTACTGTCGCAAATTTTAATTGCGCCAGGGATTGCCTTTTCTATAGTAAATTATTCAAAAAATAATTTTCAACTGTCGCAAATTGTAATTGCGCCAGGGATTGCCTTTTCTATAGTAAATTATTCAAAAAAATAATTTTTTACTGTCCGCAAATTTTAATTACTCCAGGGATTGCCTTTTCTATAGTAAATTATTCAAAAAATAATTTTCTACTGCCGCAAATTTTAAGTGCGCCAGGGATTGACTTTTCTATAGTAAATTATTCAAAAAATAATTTTCTACTGTCGCAAATTTTAAGTGCGCCAGGGATTGCCTTTTCTATAGTAAATTATTCAAAAAATAATTTTCAACTTTCGCAAATTTTAAATACGCCAGGGGATTGCCTTTTTCTATAGTAAATTATTCAAAAAATAATTTTCTACTGTCGCAAATTTTAATTACGCCAGGGATTGCCTTTTCTATAGTAAATTATTCAAAAAATAATTTTATACTGTCGCAAATTTTAATTACGCCAGGGATTGCCTTTTCTATAGTAAAATTATTCAAAAAATAATTTTTATACTGTCCGCAAATTGTAAGTGCGCCAGGGATTTGCCTTTTCTATAGTAAATTATTCAAAATATAATTTTATACTGTCGCAAATTTAAGTGCGCCAGGGATTGCCTTTTCCATAGTAAAATTATTCAAAAAAATAATTTTTCAACTTTCGCAAATTTTAAATACGCCAGGGATTGCCTTTTCTATAGTAAATTATTCAAAAAATAATTTTCTACTGTCGCAAATTTTAATTACGCCAGGGATTTGCCTTTTCTATAGTAAATTATTCAAAAAAATAATTTTAATACTGTCGCAAATTTTAATTACGCCAGGGATTGCCTTTTCTATAGTAAATTATTCAAAAAATAATTTTATACTGTCGCAAATTGTAATTGCGCCAGGATTGCCTTTTCTATAGTAAATTATTCAAAAAAATAATTTTTTACTGTCGCAAATTTTAATTGCGTCAGGGATTGCCTTTTCTATAGTAAATTATTCAAAAAATAATTTTCAACTGTCCGCAAATTGTAATTGCGCCAGGGATTGCCTTTTCTATAGTAAATTATTCAAAAAAATAATTTTTTTACTGTCGCAAATTTTTAATTACTCCAGGATTGCCTTTTCTATAGTAAATTATTCAAAAAATAATTTTCTACTGCCGCAAATTTTAAGTGCGCCAGGGATTGACTTTTTCTATAGTAAATTATTCAAAAAATAATTTTTATTACTGTCGCAAATTTTAATTACGCCAGGGATTGCCTTTTCTATAGTAAATTATTCAAAAAATAATTTTCTACTGCCGCAAATTTTAAGTGCGCCAGGGATTGACTTTTTCTATAGTAAATTATTCAAAAAATAATTTTATACTGTCGCAAATTTTAATTACGCCAGGGATTGCCTTTTCTATAGTAAAATTATTCAAAAAAATAATTTTATACTGTCGCAAATTTTAATTTACGCCAGGGATTACCTTTTTCTATAGTAAATTATTCAAAAAATAATTTTTTTACTGTCGCAAATTTTAAGTGCGCCAGGGATTGCCTTTTCTATAGTAAATTATTCAAAAAATAATTTTCAACTGTCGAAAATTGTAATTGCGCCAGGGATTGCCTTTTCTATAGTAAATTATTCAAAAAATAATTTTATACTGTCGCAAATTTTAAGTGCGCCAGGGATTGGCCTTTTCTATAGTAAATTATTCAAAAAATAATTTTCAAACTTTCGCAAATTTTTAAATACGCCAGGGATTGCCTTTTCTATAGTAAATTATTCAAAAAATAATTTTCTACTGTCGCAAATTTTAATTACGCCAGGGATTGCCTTTTCTATAGTAAATTATTCAAAAAATAATTTTATACTGTCGCAAATTTTAATTACGCCAGGGATTGCCTTTTCTATAGTAAATTATTCAAAAAAATAATTTTATACTGTCGCAAATTGTAATTGCGCCAGGGATTGCCTTTTCTATAGTAAATTATTCAAAAAATAATTTTCTACTGTCCGCAAATTTTAATTATGCCCAGGGATTGCCTTTTCTATAGTAAATTATTCAAAAAAATAATTTTCAACTTTCGCAAATTTTAAATACGCCAGGGATTGCCTTTTCTATAGTAAATTATTCAAAAAATAATTTTCTACTGTCGCAAAATTTTTAATTACGCCAGGGATTGCCTTTTCTATAGTAAATTATTCAAAAAATAATTTTATACTGTCGCAAATTTTAAGTGCGCCAGGGATTGCCTTTTCTATAGTAAATTATTCAAAAAATAATTTTATACTGTCGCAAAATTTTAATTACGCCAGGGATTGCCCTTTTCTATAGTAAATTATTCAAAAAATAATTTTATACTGTCGCAAATTTTTAATTACGCCAGGGATTGCCTTTTCTATAGTAAATTATTCAAAAAATAATTTTATACTGTCGCAAATTTTAATTACGCAGGTATTGCCTTTTCTATAGTAAATTATTCAAAAAAATAATTTTTTTACTGTCGCAAATTTTTAAGTGCACCAGGGATTGCCTTTTCTATAGTAAATTATTCAAAAAATAATTTTTCAACTGTCGCAAATTGTAATTGCGCCAGGGATTGCCTTTTCTATAGTAAATTATTCAAAAAATAATTTTATACTGTCGCAAATTTTAAGTGCGCCAGGGATTGCCTTTTCTATAGTAAATTATTCAAAAAATAATTTTTATACTGTCGCAAATTTTAATTACGCCAGGGATTGCCTTTTCTATAGTAAATTATTCAAAAAATAATTTTCAACTGTCGCAAATTGTAATTGCGCCAGGGATTGCCTTTTCTATAGTAAATTATTCAAAAAATAATTTTCTACTGTCGCAAATTTTAATTACGCCAGGGATTGCCTTTTCTATAGTAAATTAATTCAAAAAATAATTTTCTACTGTCGCAAATTTTAATTACTCCAGGGATTGCCTTTTCTATAGTAAATTATTCAAAAAATAATTTTTCTACTGCCGCAAATTTTAAGTGCGCCAGGGATTGACTTTTCTATAGTAAAATTATTCAAAAAATAATTTTATACTGTCGCAAATTTTAATTACGCCAGGGATTGCCTTTTCTATAGTAAATTATTCAAAAAATAATTTTATACTGTCGCAAATTTTAATTACGCCAGGGATTGCCTTTTCTATAGTAAATTATTCAAAAAATAATTTTTTACTGACGCAAATTTTAATTGCGCCAGGGATTGCCTTTTCTATAGTAAATTATTCAAAAAATAATTTTCAACTGTCGCAAATTGTAATTGCGCCAGGGGATTGCCTTTTCTATAGTAAAATTATTCAAAAAATAATTTTTTACTGTCGCAAATTTAATTACTCCAGGGATTGCCTTTTCTATAGTAAATTATTCAAAAAATAATTTTCTACTGCCCGCAAATTATAAGCGCGCCAGGGATTGACTTTTTCTATAGTAAATTATTCAAAAAATAATTTTCTACTGTCGCAAATTTTTAAGTGCGCCACGGATTGCCTTTTCTATAGTAAATTATTCAAAAAATAATTTTCAACTTTCGCAAATTTTAAATACGCCAGGGATTGCCTTTTCTATAGTAAATTATTCAAAAAATAATTTTCTACTGTCGCAAATTTTAATTACGCCCAGGGATTGCCTTTTCTATAGTAAATTATTCAAAAAAATAATTTTATACTGTCGCAAATTTTAATTACGCCAGGGATTGCCTTTTTCTATAGTAAATTATTCAAAAAAATAATTTTATACTGTCGCAAATTGTAATTGCGCCAGGGATTGCCTTTTCTATAGTAAATTATTCAAAAAATAATTTTCTACTGTCGCAAATTTTAATTATGCCAGGGATTGCCTTTTCTATAGTAAATTATTCAAAAAATAATTTTCAACTTTCGCAAATTTTAAATACGCCAGGATTGCCTTTTCTATAGTAAATTATTCAAAAAATAATTTTTTACTGTCGCAAATTTTAAGTGCGCCAGGGATTGCCTTTCCTATAGTAAATTATTCAAAAAAATAATTTTTCAACTGTCGCAAATTTTAAGTGCGCCAGGGATTGCCTTTTCTATAGTAAATTATTCAAAAATATAATTTTATACTGTCGCAAATTTTAAGTGCGCCAGGGATTGCCTTTTCTATAGTAAAATTATTGAAAAAATAATTTTCAACTTTCGCAAATTTTAAATACGCCAGGGATTGCCTTTTCTATAGTAAATTATTCAAAAAATAATTTTCTACTGTCGCAAAATTTTAATTACGCCCAGGGATTGCCTTTTCTATAGTAAAATTATTCAAAAAATAATTTTATACTGTCGCAAATTTTAATTTACGCCAGGGATTGCCTTTTCTATAGTAAATTATTCAAAAAAATAATTTTATACTGTCGCAAATTGTAATTGCGCCAGGGATTGCTTTTTTATAGTAAATTATTCAAAAAATAATTTTTTTACTGTCGCAAATTTTAATTGCGCCCAGGGATTGCCTTTTCTATAGTAAATTATTCAAAAAATAATTTTTCAACTGTCGCAAATTGTAATTGCGCCAGGATTGCCTTTTCTATAGTAAATTATTCAAAAAATAATTTTTTACTGTCGCAAATTTTAATTACTTCAGGGATTGCCTTTTCTATAGTAAACTATTCAAAAAATAATTTTCTACTGCCGCAAATTTTAAGTGCGCCAGGGATTGACTTTTCTATAGTAAATTATTCAAAAAATAATTTTCTACTGTCGCAAATTTTAATTACTCCAGGGATTGCCTTTCTATAGTAAATTATTCAAAAAATAATTTTCTACTGCCGCAAATTTTAAGTGCGCCAGGGATTGGACTTTTTCTATAGTAAATTATTCAAAAAATAATTTTATACTGTCGCAAATTTTAATTACGCCAGGGATTGCCTTTTCTATAGTAAATTATTCAAAAAATAATTTTCTACTGCCGCAAATTTTAAGTGCGCCAGGGATTGACTTTTCTATAGTAAATTATTCAAAAAATAATTTTATACTGTCGCAAATTTTAATTACGCCAGGGATTGCCTTTTCTATAGTAAATTATTCAAAAAATAATTTTATACTGTCGCAAATTTTAATTACGCCCAGGGATTGCCTTTTCTATAGTAAGTTATTCAAAAAATAATTTTTTACTGTCGCAAATTTTAAAGTGCGCCAGGGATTGTCTTTTCTATAGTAAATTATTCAAAAAATAATTTTCAACTGTCGCAAATTGTAATTGCGCCAGGGATTGCCTTTTCTATAGTAAATTATTCAAAAAATAATTTTATACTGTCCGCAAATTTTAAGTGCGCCAGGGATTGGCCTTTTCTATAGTAAATTATTCAAAAAATAATTTTCAACTTTCGCAAATTTTAAATACGCCAGGGATTGCCTTTTCTATAGTAAATTATTCAAAAAATAATTTTCTACTGTCGCAAATTTTAATTACGCCAGGGATTGCCTTTTCTATAGTAAATTATTCAAAAAATAATTTTACACTGTCGCAAATTTTAATTACGCCAGGGATTGCCTTTTCTATAGTAAATTATTCAAAAAAATAATTTTATACTGTCCGCAAATTGTAATTGCGCCAGGGATTGCCTTTTCTATAGTAAATTATTCAAAAAATAATTTTCTACTGTCGCAAATTTTAATTATGCCAGGGATTGCCTTTTCTATAGTAAATTATTCAAAAAATAAATTTTCAACTTTCGCAAATTTTAAATACGCCAGGGATTGCCTTTTCTATAGTAAATTATTCAAAAAATAACTTTCTACTGTCCGCAAATTTTAATTACGCCAGGGATTGCCTTTTCTATAGTAAATTATTCAAAAAATAATTTTATACTGTCGCAAATTTTAAGTGCGCCAGCGATTGCCTTTTCTATAGTAAATTATTCAAAAAAATAATTTTATACTGTCGCAAATTTTAATTACGCCAGGGATTGCCTTTTCTATAGTAAATTATTCAAAAAATAATTTTATACTGTCGCAAATTTTAATTACGCCAGGGATTGCCTTTTCTATAGTAAAATATTCAAAAAATAATTTTTTACTGTCGTAAATTTTAATTGCGCCAGGGATTGCCTTTTCTATAGTAAATTATTCAAAAAATAATTTTCAACTGTCGCAAATTGTAATTGCGCCAGGGATTGCCCTTTTCTATAGTAAATTATTCAAAAAATAATTTTTTACTGTCGCAAATTTTAATTGCGCCAGGGATTGCCTTTTCTATAGTAAATTATTCCAAAAATAATTTTCAACTGTCGCAAATTGTAATTGCGCCAGGGATTGCCTTTTCTATAGTAAATTATTCAAAAAATAATTTTTTACTGTCGCAAATTTTTAATTACTCCAGGGATTACCTTTTCTATAGTAAATTATTCAAAAAATTAATTTTTCTACTGCCGCAAATTTTAAGTGCGCCAGGGATTGACTTTTTCTATAGTAAATTATTCAGAAAATAATTTTCTACTGTCGCAAATTTTAAGTGCGCCAGGGATTGCCTTTTCTATAGTAAATTATTCAAAAAATAAATTTTCAATTTTCGCAAATTTTAAATACGCCAGGGATTGCTTTTCTATAGTAAATTATTCAAAAAATAATTTTCTACTGTCGCAAATTTTAATTACGCCAGGGATTGCCTTTTCTATAGTAAATTATTCAAAAAATAATTTTATACTGTCGCAAATTTTAATTACGCCAGGGATTGCCTTTTCTATAGTAAATTATTCAAAAAATAATTTTTATACTGTCGCAAATTGTAATTGCGCCAGGGATTGCCTTTTCTATAGTAAATTATTCAAAAAATAGTTTTTCTACTGTCGCAAATTTTAAATTATGCCAGGGATTGCCTTTTCTATAGTAAATTATTTCAAAAAATAATTTTCAACTTTCGCAAATTTTAAATACGCCAGGGATTGCCTTTTCTATAGTAAATTATTCAAAAAAATAATTTTTTACTGTCGCAAATTTTAAGTGCGCCAGGGATTGCCTTTTCTATAGTAAATTATTCAAAAAATAATTTTCAACTGTCCGCAAAATTTTAAGTGCGCCAGGGATTGCCCTTTTCTATAGGTAAATTATTCAAAATATAATTTTATACTGTCGCAAATTTTAAGTGCGCCAGGGATTGCCTTTTCCATAGTAAAATTATTCAAAAAATAATTTTCAAACTTTCGCAAATTTTAATTACGCCAGGGATTGGCCTTTTCTATAGTAAATTATTCAAAAAAATAATTTTCTACTGTCGCAAATTTTTATTACTACAGGGATTTGCCCTTTTCTATAGTAAATTATTCAAAAAATAATTTTCTACTGCCGCAAATTTTAAGTGCCGCCAGGGATTGACTTTTCTATAGTAAATTATTCAAAAAATAATTTTTATACTGTCGCAAATTTTAATTACGCCAGGGATTGCCTTTTCTATAGTAAATTATTCAAAAAATAATTTCATACTGTCGCAAATTTTAATTACGCCAGGGATTGCCTTTTCTATAGTAAATTATTCAAAAAATAATTTTTTACTGTCGCAAATTTTAAGTGCGCCAGGGATTGCCTTTTCTATAGTAAATTATTTCAAAAAATAATTTTCAAACTGTCGCAAAATTTAATTGCGCCAGGGATTGCCTTTTCTATAGTAAATTATTCAAAAAAATAATTTTATACTGTCGCAAATTTTAAGTGCGCCAGGGATTGCCTTTTCTATAGTAAATTATTCAAAAAATAACTTTCAACTTTCGCAAATTTTAAATACGCCAGGGATTGCCTTTTCTATAGTAAATTATTCAAAAAATAATTTTCTACTGTCGCAAATTTTAATTACGCCAGGGATTGCCTTTTCTATAGTAAATTATTCAAAAAATAATTTTATACTGTCGCAAATTTTAAGTGCGCCAGGGATTGCCTTTTTCTATAGTAAAATTATTCAAAAAATAATTTTATACTGTCGCAAATTTTAATTACGCCAGGGATTGCCTTTTCTATAGTAAATTATTCAAAAAATAATTTTCAACTTTCCGCAAATTTCTATAGTAAAATTATTCAAAAAATAATTTTTATACTGTCGCAAATTTTAATTACGCAGGGATTTGCCTTTTCTATAGTAAATTATTCAAAAAATAATTTTCAACTGTCGCAAATTGTAATTGCGCCAGGATTGCCTTTTTCTATAGTAAATTATTCAAAAAATAATTTTCTACTGTCGCAAATTTTAATTATGCCAGGGATTGCCTTTTCTATAGTAAATTATTCAAAAAATAATTTTCAACTTTCGCAAATTTTAAATACCCCAGGGGATTGCTTTTCTATAGTAAATTATTCAAAAAATAATTTTCTACTGTCGCAAATTTTTAATTACGCCAGGGATTGCCTTTCTATAGTAAATTATTCAAAAAATAATTTTATACTGTCGCAAATTTTAAGTGCGCCAGGGATTGCCCTTTTCTATAGTAAATTATTCAAAAATAATTTTATACTGTCGCAAATTTTAATTACGCCAGGGATTGTCGCAAATTGTAATTACGCCAGGGATTGCCTTTTCTATAGTAAATTATTCAAAAAATAATTTTTTACTGTCGCAAATTTTAATTGCGCCAGGGATTGCCTTTTCTATAGTAAATTATTCAAAAAATAATTTTCAACTGTCGCAAATTGTAATTGCGCCAGGGATTGCCTTTTCTATAGTAAATTATTCAAAAAATAATTTTCAACTTTCGCAAATTTTAAATACGCCAGGGATTGCCTTTTCTATAGTAAATTATTCAAAAAATAATTTTCTACTGTCGCAAATTTTAATTACGCCAGGGATTGCCTTTTCTATAGTAAATTATTCAAAAAATAATTTTATACTGTCGCAAATTTTAATTACGCCAGGGATTGCCTTTTCTATAGTAAATTATTCAAAAAATAATTTTATACTGTCGCAAATTGTAAGTGCGCCAGGGATTGCCTTTTCTATAGTAAATTATTCAAAAAATAATTTTCTACTGTCGCAAATTTTAATTATGCCAGGGATTGCCTTTTCTATAGTAAATTATTCAAAAAATAATTTTCAACTTTCGCAAATTTTAAATACGCCAGGGATTGCCTTTTCTATAGTAAATTATTCAAAAAATAATTTTTTACTGTCGCAAATTTTAAGTGCGCCAGGGATTGCCTTTTCTATAGTAAATTATTCAAAAAATAATTTTCAACTGTCGCAAATTTTAAGTGCGCCAGGGATTGCCTTTTCTATAGTAAATTATTCGAAATATAATTTTATACTGTCGCAAATTTTAAGTGCGCCAGGGATTGCCTTTTTCATAGTAAATTATTCAAAAAATAATTTTCAACTTTCGCAAATTTTAAATACGCCAGGGATTGCCTTTTCTATAGTAAATTATTCAAAAAATAATTTTCTACTGTCGCAAATTTTAATTACGCCAGGTATTGCCTTTTCTATAGTAAATTATTCAAAAAATAATTTTATACTGTCGCAAATTTTAATTACGCCAGGGATTGCCTTTTCTATAGTAAATTATTCAAAAAATAATTTTATACTGTCGCAAATTGTAATTGCGCCAGGGATTGCCTTTTCTATAGTAAATTAATCAAAAAATAATTTTTACTGTCGCAAATTTTAATTGCGTCAGGGATTGCCTTTTCTATAGTAAATTATTCAAAAAATAATTTTCAACTGTCGCAAATTGTAATTGCGCCAGGGATTGCCTTTTCTATAGTAAATTATTCAAAAAATAATTTTTTACTGTCGCAAATTTTAATTACTCCAGGGATTGCCTTTTCTATAGTAAATTATTCAAAAAATAATTTTCTACTGCCGCAAATTTTAAGTGCGCCAGGGATTGACTTTTCTATAGTAAATTATTCAAAAAATAATTTTATACTGTCGCAAATTTTAATTACGCCAGGGATTGCCTTTTCTATAGTAAATTATTCAAAAAATAATTTTCTACTGCCGCAAATTTTAAGTGCGCCAGGGATTGACTTTTCTATAGTAAATTATTCAAAAAATAATTTTATACTGTCGCAAATTTTAATTACGCCAGGGATTGCCTTTTCTATAGTAAATTATTCAAAAAATAATTTTATACTGTCGCAAATTTTAATTACGCCAGGGATTACCTTTTCTATAGTAAATTATTCAAAAAATAATTTTTTACTGTCGCAAATTTTAAGTGCGCCAGGGATTGCCTTTTCTATAGTAAATTATTCAAAAAATAATTTTCAACTGTCGAAAATTGTAATTGCGCCAGGGATTGCCTTTTCTATAGTAAATTATTCAAAAAATAATTTTATACTGTCGCAAATTTTAAGTGCGCCAGGGATTGCCTTTTCTATAGTAAATTATTCAAAAAATAATTTTCAACTTTCGCAAATTTTAAATACGCCAGGGATTGCCTTTTCTATAGTAAATTATTCAAAAAATAATTTTCTACTGTCGCAAATTTTAATTACGCCAGGGATTGCCTTTTCTATAGTAAATTATTCAAAAAATAATTTTATACTGTCGCAAATTTTAATTACTCCAGGGATTGCCTTTTCTATAGTAAATTATTCAAAAAATAATTTTATACTGTCGCAAATTGTAATTGCGCCAGGGATTGCCTTTTCTATAGTAAATTATTCAAAAAATAATTTTCTACTGTCGCAAATTTTAATTATGCCAGGGATTGCCTTTTCTATAGTAAATTATTCAAAAAATAATTTTCAACTTTCGCAAATTTTAAATACGCCAGGGATTGCCTTTTCTATAGTAAATTATTCAAAAAATAATTTTCTACTGTCGCAAATTTTAATTACGCCAGGGATTGCCTTTTCTATAGTAAATTATTCAAAAAATAATTTTATACTGTCGCAAATTTTAAGTGCGCCAGGGATTGACTTTTCTATAGTAAATTATTCAAAAAATAATTTTATACTGTCGCAAATTTTAATTACGCCAGGGATTGCCTTTTCTATAGTAAATTATTCAAAAAATAATTTTATACTGTCGCAAATTTTAATTACGCCAGGGATTGCCTTTTCTATAGTAAATTAATCAAAAAATAATTTTTTACTGTCGCAAATTTTAATTGCGCCAGGGATTGCCTTTTCTATAGTAAATTATTCAAAAAATAATTTTCAACTGTCGCAAATTGTAATTGCGCCAGGGATTGCCTTTTCTATAGTAAATTATTCAAAAAATAATTTTTTACTGTCGCAAATTTTAATTACTCCAGGGATTGCCTTTTCTATAGTAAATTATTCAAAAAATAATTTTCTACTGCCGCAAATTTTAAGTGCGCCAGTGATTGACTTTTCTATATAGTAAATTATTCAAAAAATAATTTTCTACTGCCGCAAATTTTAAGTGCGCCAGGGATTGCCTTTTCTATAGTAAATTATTCAAAAAATAATTTTTTACTGTCGCAAATTGTAATTGCGCCAGGGATTGCCTTTGCTATAGTAAATTATTCAAAAAATAATTTTCTACTGTCGCAAATTTTAATTACGCCAGGGATTGCCTTTTCTATAGTAAATTATTCAAAAAATAATTTTCTACTGTCGCAAATTTTAATTACTCCAGGGATTGCCTTTTCTATAGTAAATTATTCAAAAAATAATTTTCTACTGCCGCAAATTTTAAGTGCGCCAGGGATTGACTTTTCTATAGTAAATTATTCAAAAAATAATTTTATACTGTCGCAAATTTTAATTACGCCAGGGATTGCCTTTTCTATAGTAAATTATTCAAAAAATAATTTTATACTGTCGCAAATTTTAATTACGCCAGGGATTGCCTTTTCTATAGTAAATTATTCAAAAAATAATTTTTTACTGTCGCAAATTTTAAGTGCACCAGGGATTGCCTTTTCTATAGTAAATTATTCAAAAAATAATTTTCAACTGTCGCAAATTGTAATTGCGCCAGGGATTGCCTTTTCTATAGTAAATTATTCAAAAAATAATTTTATACTCTCGCAAATTTTAAGTGCGCCAGGGATTGCCTTTTCTATAGTAAATTATTCAAAAAATAATTTTATACTGTCGCAAATTTTAATTACGCCAGGGATTGCCTTTTCTATAGTAAATTATTCAAAAAATAATTTTCAACTGTCGCAAATTGTAATTGCGCCAGGGATTGCCTTTTCTATAGTAAATTATTCAAAAAATAATTTTCTACTGTCGCAAATTTTAATTACGCCAGGGATTGCCTTTTCTATAGTAAATTATTCAAAAAATAATTTTCTACTGTCGCAAATTTTAATTACTCCAGGGATTGCCTTTTCTATAGTAAATTATTCAAAAAATAATTTTCTACTGCCGCAAATTTTAAGTGCGCCAGGGATTGACTTTTCTATAGTAAATTATTCAAAAAATAATTTTATACTGTCGCAAATTTTAATTACGCCAGGGATTGCCTTTTCTATAGTAAATTATTCAAAAAATAATTTTATACTGTCGCAAATTTTAATTACGCCAGGGATTGCCTTTTCTATAGTAAATTATTCAAAAAATAATTTCTTACTGTCGCAAATTTTAAGTGCGCCAGGGATTGCCTTTTCTATAGTAAATTATTCAAAAAATAATTTTCAACTGTCGCAAATTGTAATTGCGCCAGGGATTGCCTTTTCTATAGTAAATTATTCAAAAAATAATTTTATACTGTCGCAAATTTTAAGTGCGCCAGGGATTGCCTTTTCTATAGTAAATTATTCAAAAAATAATTTTATACTGTCGCAAATTTTAATTACGCCAGGGATTGCCTTTTCTATAGTAAATTATTCAAAAAATAATTTTCAATTGTCGCAAATTGTAATTGCGCCAGGGATTGCCTTTTCTATAGTAAATTATTCAAAAAATAATTTTCTACTGTCGCAAATTTTAATTATGCCAGGGATTGCCTTTTCTATAGTAAATTATTCAAAAAATAATTTTCAACTTTCGCAAATTTTAAATACGCCAGGGATTGCCTTTTCTATAGTAAATTATTCAAAAAATAATTTTTTTCTGTCGCAAATTTTAAGTGCGCCAGGGATTGCCTTTTCTATAGTAAATTATTCAAAAAATAATTTTCAACTGTCGCAAATTTTAAGTGCGCCAGGGATTGCCTTTTCTATAGTAAATTATTCAAAATATAATTTTATACTGTCGCAAATTTTAAGTGCGCCAGGGATTGCCTTTTCTATAGTAAATTATTGAAAAAATAATTTTCAACTTTCGCAAATTTTAAATACGCCAGGGATTGCCTTTTCTATAGTAAATTATTCAAAAAATAATTTTCTACTGTCGCAAATTTTAATTACGCCAGGGATTGCCTTTTCTATAGTAAATTATTCAAAAAATAATTTTATACTGTCGCAAATTTTAATTACGCCAGGGATTGCCTTTTCTATAGTAAATTATTCAAAAAATAATTTTATACTGTCGCAAATTGTAATTGCGCCAGGGATTGCCTTTTTTATAGTAAATTATTCAAAAAATAATTTTTTACTGTCGCAAATTTTAATTGCGCCAGGGATTGCCTTTTCTATAGTAAATTATTCAAAAAATAATTTTCAACTGTCGCAAATTGTAATTGCGCCAGGGATTGCCTTTTCTATAGTAAATTATTCAAAAAATAATTTTTTACTGTCGCAAATTTTAATTACTTCAGGGATTGCCTTTTCTATAGTAAACTATTCAAAAAATAATTTTCTACTGCCGCAAATTTTAAGTGCGCCAGGGATTGACTTTTCTATAGTAAATTATTCAAAAAATAATTTTCTACTGTCGCAAATTTTAATTACTCCAGGGATTGCCTTTTCTATAGTAAATTATTCAAAAAATAATTTTCTACTGCCGCAAATTTTAAGTGCGCCAGGGATTGACTTTTCTATAGTAAATTATTCAAAAAATAATTTTATACTGTCGCAAATTTTAATTACGCCAGGGATTGCCTTTTCTATAGTAAATTATTCAAAAAATAATTTTCTACTGCCGCAAATTTTAAGTGCGCCAGGGATTGACTTTTCTATAGTAAATTATTCAAAAAATAATTTTATACTGTCGCAAATTTTAATTACGCCAGGGATTGCCTTTTCTATAGTAAATTATTCAAAAAATAATTTTATACTGTCGCAAATTTTAATTACGCCAGGGATTGCCTTTTCTATAGTAAATTATTCAAAAAATAATTTTTTACTGTCGCAAATTTTAAGTGCGCCAGGGATTGTCTTTTCTATAGTAAATTATTCAAAAAATAATTTTCAACTGTCGCAAATTGTAATTGCGCCAGGGATTGCCTTTTCTATAGTAAATTATTCAAAAAATAATTTTATACTGTCGCAAATTTTAAGTGCGCCAGGGATTGCCTTTTCTATAGTAAATTATTCAAAAAATAATTTTCAACTTTCGCAAATTTTAAATACGCCAGGGATTGCCTTTTCTATAGTAAATTATTCAAAAAATAATTTTCTACTGTCGCAAATTTTAATTACGCCAGGGATTGCCTTTTCTATAGTAAATTATTCAAAAAATAATTTTACACTGTCGCAAATTTTAATTACGCCAGGGATTGCCTTTTCTATAGTAAATTATTCAAAAAATAATTTTATACTGTCGCAAATTGTAATTGCGCCAGGGATTGCCTTTTCTATAGTAAATTATTCAAAAAATAATTTTCTACTGTCGCAAATTTTAATTATGCCAGGGATTGCCTTTTCTATAGTAAATTATTCAAAAAATAATTTTCAACTTTCGCAAATTTTAAATACGCCAGGGATTGCCTTTTCTATAGTAAATTATTCAAAAAATAATTTTCTACTGTCGCAAATTTTAATTACGCCAGGGATTGCCTTTTCTATAGTAAATTATTCAAAAAATAATTTTATACTGTCGCAAATTTTAAGTGCGCCAGCGATTGCCTTTTCTATAGTAAATTATTCAAAAAATAATTTTATACTGTCGCAAATTTTAATTACGCCAGGGATTGCCTTTTCTATAGTAAATTATTCAAAAAATAATTTTATACTGTCGCAAATTTTAATTACGCCAGGGATTGCCTTTTCTATAGTAAATTATTCAAAAAATAATTTTTTACTGTCGTAAATTTTAATTGCGCCAGGGATTGCCTTTTCTATAGTAAATTATTCAAAAAATAATTTTCAACTGTCGCAAATTGTAATTGCGCCAGGGATTGCCTTTTCTATAGTAAATTATTCAAAAAATAATTTTTTACTGTCGCAAATTTTAATTACTCCAGGGATTGCCTTTTCTATAGTAAATTATTCAAAAAATAATTTTCTACTGCCGCAAATTTTAAGTGCACCAGGGATTGACTTTTCTATATAGTAAATTATTCAAAAAATAATTTTCTACTGCCGCAAATTTTAAGTGCGCCAGGGATTGCCTTTTCTATAGTAAATTATTCAAAAAATAATTTTTTACTGTCGCAAATTGTAATTGCGCCAGGGATTGCCTTTGCTATAGTAAATTATTCAAAAAATAATTTTCTACTGTCGCAAATTTTAATTACGCCAGGGATTGCCTTTTCTATAGTAAATTATTCAAAAAATAATTTTCTACTGTCGCAAATTTTAATTACTCCAGGGATTGCCTTTTCTATAGTAAATTATTCAAAAAATAATTTTCTACTGCCGCAAATTTTAAGTGCGCCAGGGATTGACTTTTCTATAGTAAATTATTCAAAAAATAATTTTATACTGTCGCAAATTTTAATTACGCCTCGGATTGCCTTTTCTATAGTAAATTATTCAAAAAATAATTTTATACTGTCGCAAATTTTAATTACGCCAGGGATTGCCTTTTCTATAGTAAATTATTCAAAAAATAATTTTTTACTGTCGCAAATTTTAAGTGCGCCAGGGATTGCCTTTTCTATAGTAAATTATTCAAAAAATAGTTTTCAACTGTCGCAAATTGTAATTGCGCCAGGGATTGCCTTTTCTATAGTAAATTATTCAAAAAATAATTTTATACTGTCGCAAATTTTAAGTGCGCCAGGGATTGCCTTTTCTATAGTAAATTATTCAAAAAATAATTTTATATTGTCGCAAATTTTAATTACGCCAGGGATTGCCTTTTCTATAGTAAATTATTCAAAAAATAATTTTATACTGTCGCAAATTTTAATTACGCCAGGGATTGCCTTTTCTATAGTAAATTATTCAAAAAATAATTTTTTACTGTCGCAAATTTTAATTGCGCCAGGGATTGCCTTTTCTATAGTAAATTATTCAAAAAATAATTTTCAACTGTCGCAAATTGTAATTGCGCCAGGGATTGCCTTTTCTATAGTAAATTATTCAAAAAATAATTTTTTACTGTCGCAAATTTTAATTACTCCAGGGATTGCCTTTTCTATAGTAAATTATTCAAAAAATAATTTTCAACTGTCGCAAATTGTAATTGCGCCAGGGATTGCCTTTTCTATAGTAAATTATTCAAAAAATAATTTTCAACTGTCGCAAATTGTAATTGCGCCAGGGATTGCCTTTTCTATAGTAAATTATTCAAAAAATAATTTTCTACTGTCGCAAATTTTAATTATGCCAGGGATTGCCTTTTCTATAGTAAATTATTCAAAAAATAATTTACAACTTTCGCAAATTTTAAATACCCCAGGGATTGCCTTTTCTATAGTAAATTATTCAAAAAATAATTTTCTACTGTCGCATATTTTAATTACGCCAGGGATTGCCTTTTCTATAGTAAATTATTCAAAAAATAATTTTATACTGTCGCAAATTTTAAGTGCGCCAGGGATTGCCTTTTCTATAGTAAATTATTCAAAAAATAATTTTATACTGTCGCAAATTTTAATTACGCCAGGGATTGCCTTTTCTATAGTAAATTATTCAAAAAATAATTTTATACTGTCGCAAATTTTAATTACGCCAGGGATTGCCTTTTCTATAGTAAATTATTCAAAAAATAATTTTTTACTGTCGCAAATTTTAATTGCGCCAGGGATTGCCTTTTCTATAGTAAATTATTCAAAAAATAATTTTCAACTGTCGCAAATTGTAATTGCGCCAGGGATTGCCTTTTCTATAGTAAATTATTCAAAAAATAATTTTTTACTGTCGCAAATTTTAATTACTCCAGGGATTGCCTTTTCTATAGTAAATTATTCAAAAAATAATTTTCTACTCCCGCAAATTTTAAGTGCGCCAGGGATTGACTTTTCTATAGTAAATTATTCAAAAAATAATTTTCTACTGCCGCAAATTTTAAGTGCGCCAGGGATTGCCTTTTCTATAGTAAATTATTCAAAAAATAATTTTTTACTGTCGCAAATTGTAATTGCGCCAGGGATTGCCTTTGCTATAGTAAATTATTCAAAAAATAATTTTCTACTGTCGCAAATTTTAATTACGCCAGGGATTGCCTTTTCTATAGTAAATTATTCAAAAAATAATTTTCTACTGTCGCAAATTTTAATTACTCCAGGGATTGCCTTTTCTATAGTAAATTATTCAAAAAATAATTTTCTACTGCCGCAAATTTTAAGTGCGCCAGGGATTGACTTTTCTATAGTAAATTATTCAAAAAATAATTTTATACTGTCGCAAATTTTAATTACGCCAGGGATTGCCTTTTCTATAGTAAATTATTCAAAAAATAATTTTATACTGTCGCAAATTTTAATTACGCCAGGGATTGCCTTTTCTATAGTAAATTATTCAAAAAATAATTTTTTACTGTCGCAAATTTTAATTGCGCCAGGGATTGCCTTTTCTATAGTAAATTATTCAAAAAATAATTTTCAACTGTCGCAAATTGTAACTGCGCCAGGGATTGCCTTTTCTATAGTAAATTATTCAAAAAATAATTTTATACTGTCGCAAATTTTAAGTGCGCCAGGGATTGCCTTTTCTATAGTAAATTATTCAAAAAATAATTTTATACTGTCGCAAATTTTAATTACGCCAGGGATTGCCTTTTCTATAGTAAATTATTCAAAAAATAATTTTATACTGTCGCAAATTTTAATTACGCCAGGGATTGCCTTTTCTATAGTAAATTATTCAAAAAATAATTTTTTACTGTCGCAAATTTTAATTGCGCCAGGGATTGCCTTTTCTATAGTAAATTATTCAAAAAATAATTTTCAACTGTCGCAAATTGTAATTGCGCCAGGGATTGCCTTTTCTATAGTAAATTATTCAAAAAATAATTTTCTACTGTCGCAAATTTTAATTATTCCAGGGATTGCCTTTTCTATAGTAAATTATTCAAAAAATAATTTTCTACTGCGCAAATTTTAAGTGCGCCAGGGATTGACTTTTCTATAGTAAATTATAAAAAAAATAATGTTCTACTGCCGCAAATTTTAAGTGCGCCAGGGATTGCCTTTTCTATAGTAAATTATTCAAAAAATAATTTTTTACTGTCGCAAATTTTAATTGCGCCAGGGATTGCCTTTGCTATAGTAACTTATTCAAAAAATAATTTTCTACTGTCGCAAATTTTAATTACGCCAGGGATTGCCTTTTCTATAGTAAATTATTCAAAAAATAATTTTCTACTGTCGCAAATTTTAATTACTCCAGGGATTGCCTTTTCTATAGTAAATTATTCAAAAAATAATTTTCTACTGCCGCAAATTTTAAGTGCGCCAGGGATTGACTTTTCTATAGTAAATTATTCAAAAAATAATTTTCTACTGTCGCAAATTTTAAGTGCGCCAGGGATTGCCATTTCTATAGTAAATTATTCAAAAAATAATTTTATACTGTCGCAAATTTTAATTACGCCAGGGATTGCCTTTTCTATAGTAAATTATTCAAAAAATAATTTTCTACTGTCGGAAATTTTAATTACGCCAGGGATTGCCTTTTCTATAGTAAATTATTCAAAAAATAATTTTTTACTGTCGCAAATTTTAAGTGCGCCAGGGATTGCCTTTTCTATAGTAAATTATTCAAAAAATAATTTTTTACTGTCGCAAATTTTAATTACGCCAGGGATTGCCTTTTCTATAGCAAATTATTCAAAAAATAATTTTTTACTGTCGCAAATTTTAATTGCGCCAGGGATTGCCTTTTCTATAGTAAATTATTCAAAAAATAATTTTCTACTGTCGCAAATTTTAATTACGCCAGGGATTGCCTTTCTATAGTAAATTATTCAAAAAATAATTTTTTACTGTCGCAAATTTTAAGTGCGCCAGGGATTGCCTTTTCTATAGTAAATTATTCAAAAAATAATTTTCTACTGTCGCAAATTTTAATTACGCCAGGGATTGCCTTTTCTATAGTAAATTATTCAAAAAATAATTTTCTACTGTCGCAAATTTTAATTACGCCAGGGATTGCCTTTTCTATAGTAAATTATTCAAAAAATAATTTTTTACTGTCGCAAATTTCAAGTGCGCCAGGGATTGCCTTTTCTATAGTAAATTATTCAAAAAATAATTTTCTACTGTCGCAAATTTTAATTACGCCAGGGATTGCCTTTTCTATAGTAAATTATTCAAAAAATAATTTTCTACTGTCGCAAATTTTAATTACGCCAGGGATTGCCTTTTCTATAGTAAATTATTCAAAAAATAATTTTTTACTGTCGCAAATTTCAAGTGCGCCAGGGATTGCCTTTTCTATAGTAAATTATTCAAAAAATAATTTTTTACTGTCGCAAATTTTAGCTACGCCAGGGATTACCTTTTCTATAGTAAATTATTCAAAAAATAATTTTCTACTGTCGCAAATTTTAATTACACCAGGGAATGCCTTTTCTATTGTAAATTATTCAAAAAATAATTTTCAACTGTCGCAAATTTTAATTGCGCCAGGGATTGCCTTTTCTATAGTAAATTATTCAAAAAATAATTTTTTACTGTCGCAAATTTTAATTACGCCAGGGATTGCCTTTTCTATAGTAAATTATTTAAAAAATAATTTTTTACTGTCGCAAATTTTAAATATCCCAGGGATTGCCTTTTCTATAGTAAATTATTCAAAGAATAATTTTCAACTGTCGCAAATTTTAATTACGCCAGGGATTGCCTTTTCTATAGTAAATTATTCAAAAAATAATTTTCTACTGTCGCAAATTTTAATTACACCAGGGATTGCCTTTTCTATAGTAAATTATTCAAAAAATAATTTTCAACTGTCGCAAATTTTAATTGCGCCAGGGATTGCCTTTTCTATAGTAAATTATTCAAAAAATAATTTTCAACTCTCGCCAATTTTAATTACGCCAGGGATTGCCTCGTCTATAGTAAATTATTCAAAAAATAATTTTTTACTGTCGCAAATTTTAGTTACGCCAGGGATTGCCTTTTCTATAGTAAATTATTCAAAAAATAATTTTTTACTGTCGCAAATTTTAATTACGCCAGGGATTGCCTTTTCTATAGTAAATTATTCAAAAAATAATTTTTTACTGTCGCAAATTTTAATTGCGCCAGGGATTGCCTTTTCTATAGTAAATTATTTAAAAAATAATTTTCAACTGTCGTAAATTTTAATTGCGCCAGGGATTGCCTTTTATATAGTAAATTATTCAAAAAATAATTTTTTACTGTCGCAAATTTTAAGTGCGCCAGGGATTGCCTTTTCTATAGTAAATTTTGCAAAAAATAATTTTCTACTGTCGCAAATTTTAATTACGCCAGGGATTGCCTTTTCTATAGTAAATTATTCAAAAAAATAATTTTCAACTGTCGCAAATTTTAAATACGCCAGGGATTGCCTTTTCTATAGTAAATTATTCAAAAAATAATTTTCTACTGTCGCAAATTTTAATTACGCCAGGGATTGCCTTTTCTACAGTAAATTATTCAAAAATAATTTTCAACTGTCGCAAATTTTAAATACGCCAGGGATTGCCTTTTCAGTAGTAAATTATTCAAAAAATAATTTTCTACTGTCGCAAATTTTAATTACGCCAGGGATTGCCTTTTCTATAGTAAATTATTCAAAAAATAATTTTATACTGTCGCAAATTTTAAGTGCGCCAGGGATTGCCTTTTCTATAGTAAATTTTTCAAAAAATAATTTTATACTGTCGCAAATTTTAATTACGCCAGGGATTGCCTTTTCTATAGTAAATTATTCAAAAAGTAATTTTTTACTGTCGCAAATTTTAAGTGCGCCAGGGTTTGCCTTTTCTATAGTAAATTATTCAAAAAATAATTTTCTACTGTCGCAAATTTTAATTACGCCAGGGATTGCCTTTTCTATAGTAAATTATTTAAAAAATAATTTTCTACTGTCGCAAATTTTAATTACGCCAGGGATTGCCTTTCTATAGTAAATTATTCAAAAAATAATTTTCTACTGCCGCAAATTTTAAGTGCGCCAGGGATTGCCTTTTCTATAGTAAATTATTCAAAAAATAATTTTCTACTGTCGCAAATTTTAAGTGCGCCAGGGATTGCCTTTTCTATAGTAAATTATTCAAAAAATAATTTTCTACTCTTCTCAAATTTTAAATACGCCAGGGATTGCCATTTCTATAGTAAATTATTCAAAAAATAATTTTCTACTGTCGCAAATTTTAAATACGCCAGGGATTGCCTTTTCTATAGTAAATTATTCAAAAAATAATTTTTTACTGTCGCAAATTTTAAGTGCGCCAGGGTTCGCCTTTTCTATAGTAAATTATTCAAAAAATAATTTTCTACTGTCGCAAATTTTAATTACGCCAGGGATTGCCTTTTCTATAGTAAATTATTTAAAAAATAATTTTCTACTGTCGCAAATTTTAATTACGCCAGGGATTGCCTTTTCTATAGTAAATTATTCAAAAAATAATTTTCTACTGCCGCAAATTTTAAGTGCGCCAGGGATTGCCTTTTCTATAGTAAATTATTCAAAAAATAATTTTCTACTGTCGCAAATTTTAAGTGCGCCAGGGATTGCCTTTTCTATAGTAAATTATTCAAAAAATAATTTTCTACTCTTCTCAAATTTTAAATACGCCAGGGATTGCCATTTCTATAGTAAATTATTCAAAAAATAATTCTCTACTGTCGCAAATTTTAAATACGCCAGGGATTGCCTTTTCTATAGTAAATTATTCAAAAAATAATTTTTTACTGTCGCAAATTTTAATTACGCCAGGGATTGCCTTTTCTATAGTAAATTATTCAAAAAATAATTTTTTACTGTCGCAAATTTTAATTACGCCAGGGATTGCCTTTTCTATAGTAAATTATTCAAAAAATAATTTTTTACTTTCGCAAATTTTAATTACGCCAGGGATTGCCTTTTCTATAGTAAATTATTCAAAAAATAATTTTCAACTGTCGCAAATTTTAATTACGCCAGGGATTGCCTGTTCTATAGTAAATTATTCAAAAAATAATTTTCTACTGTCGCAAATTTTAATTACGCCAGGGATTGCCTTTTCTATAGTAAATTATTCAAAAAATAATTTTCAACTGTCGCAAATTTTAATTACGCCAGGGATTGCCTTTTCTATAGTAAATTATTCAAAAAATAATTTTTTACTATCCCAAGTTTTAATTACGCCAGGGATTGCCTTTTCTACAGTAAATTATTCAAAAAATAATTTTTTACCATCGCAAGTTTTAATTGCGCCAGGGATTGCCTTTTCTACAGTAAATTATTCAAAAAATAAATTTCTACTGTCGCAAATTTTAATTACGCCAGGGATTGCCTTTTATATAGTAAATTTTTCAAAAATTAATTTTCTACTGTCGCAAATTTTAATTGCGCCAGGGATTGCCTTTCTGCAGTAAATTTTTCAAAAAATAATTTTTTACTGTCGCAAATTGTAACTGCGACAGGGATTGCCTTTTCTATAGTAAATTATTCAAAAAATAATTTTTTACTGTCGCAAATTTCAAATCCGCCAGGGATTGCCTTTTCTATAGTAAATTTCTCACAAATTAATTTCTTTCTGTCGCAAATTTTAAATACGCCAGGGATTGCCTTTTCTATAGTAAATTATTCAAAAAATAGTTTTATACGGTCGCAAATTTTAATTGCGCCAGGGATTGCCTTTTCTATAGTAAATTATTCAAAAAATAATTTTCTACTGTCGCAAATTTTAATTGCGCCAGGGATTGCCTTTTCTATAGTAAATTATTCAAAAAATAATTTTCAACTGTCGCAAATTTTAATTGCGCCAGGGATTGCCTTTTCTATAGTAAATTATTCAAAAAATAATTTTTTACTGTCGCAAATTTTAATTAGGCCAGGGATTGCCTTTTCTATAGTAAATTATTCAAGAAATTATTTTTTACTGTTGCAAATTTTAAATATCCCAGGGATCGCCTTTTCTATAGTAAATTATTCAAAAATCAATTTTCTACTGTCGCAAATTTTAATTGCGCCAGGGATTGCCTTTTCTATAGTAAATTATTCAAAAAATAATTTTCTACTGTCGCAAATTTTAATTACGCCAGGGATTGCCTTTTCTATAGTAAATTATTCAAAAAATAATTTTCAACTGTCGCAAATTTTAAATACGCCAGGGATTGCCTTTTCTATAGTAAATTATGCGAAAAATAATTTTCTACTGTCGCAAATTTTAATTACGCCAGGGATTGCCTTTTCTATAGTAAATTATTCAAAAAATAATTTTATACTGTCGCAAATTTTAAGTGCGCCAGGGATTGCCTTTTCTATAGTAAATTATTCAAAAAATAATTTTATACTGTCGCAAATTTTAATTACGCCAGGGATTGCCTTTTCTATAGTAAATTATTCAAAAAATAATTTTATACTGTCACCAATTTTAATTACGCCAGGGATAGCCTTTTCTATAGTAAATTATTCAAAAAATAATTTTATACTGTCGCAAATTTTAGTTACGCCAGGGATTGCCTTTTCTATAGTAAATTATTCAAAAAATAATTTTATAATGTCGCAAATTTTAATTACGCCAAGGATTGCCTTTTCTATAGTAAATTATTCAAAAAATAATTTTATACTGTCGCAAATTTTAAGTGCGCCAGGGATTGCCTTTTCTATAGTAAATTATTCAAAAATAATTTTCTACTGTCGCAAATTTTAAGTGCGCCAGGGATTGCCTTTTCTATAGTAAATTATTCAAAAAATAATTTTTTACTATCGCAAGTTTTAATTGCGCCAGGGATTGCCTTTTCTACAGTAAATTATTCAAAAAATAATTTTCTACTGTCGAAAATTTTAATTACGCCAGGGATTGCCTTTTCTATAGTAAATTATTCAAAAAATAATTTTCAACTGTCGCAAATTTTAATTACGCCAGGGATTGCCTTTTCTATAGTAAATTATTCAAAAAATAATTTTTTTCCATCGCAAGTTTTAATTACGCCAGGGATTGCCTTTTCTACAGTAAATTATTCAAAAAATAATTTTTTCCTATCGCAAGTTTTAATTGCGCCAGGGATTGCCTTTTCTACAGTAAATTATTCAAAAAATAATTTTCTACTATCGCAAATTTTAATTACGCCAGAGATTGCCTTTTATATAGTAAATTTTTCAAAAAATTATTTTGTACTGTCGCAAATTTTAATTGCGCCAGGGATTGCCTTTCTACAGTAAATTTTTCAAAAAATAATTTTTTACTGTCGCAAATTGTAATTGCGCCAGGGATTGCCTTTTCTATAGTAAAATATTCAAAAAATAATTTTTTACTGTCGCAAATTTCAAATCCGCCAGGGATTGCCTTTTCTATAGTAAATTTCTCACAAATTAATTTCTTAATGTCGCAAGTTTTAATTACGCCAGGTATTGCCTTTTCTACAGTAAATTATTCAAAAAATAATTTTCAACTGTCGCAAATTTTAATTACGCCAGGGATTGCCTTTTCTATAGTAAATTATTCAAAAAATTATTTTTTAATATCGCAAGTTTTAACTGCGCCAGGGATTGCCTTTTCTACAGTAAATTATTCAAAAAATAATTTTCTACTGTCTCAAATTTTAATTACGCCAGGCATTGCCTTTTATATAGTAAATTTTTCAAAAATTAATTTTCTACTCTCGCAAATTTTAATTGCGCCAGGGATTGCCTTTTCTATAGTAAATTATTCAAAAAATAATTTTCAACTGTCGCAAATTTTAATTACGCCAGGGATTGCCTTTTCTATAGTAAATTATTCAAAAAATAATTTTCAACTGTCGCAAATTTTAATTACGCCAGGGATTGCCTTTTCTATAGTAAATTATTCAAAAAATAATTTTCTACTGTCGCAAACTTTAATTACGCCAGGGATTGCCTTTTCTATAGTAAATTATTCAAAATAATACTTTTCAACTGTCGCAAATTTTAATTACGCCAGGGATTGCCTTTTCTATAGTAAATTATTCAAAAATTAATTTTCTACTGTCGCAAATTTTAATTGCGCCAGGGATTGCCTTTCTACAGTAAATTTTTCAAAAAATAATTTTTTACTGTCGCAAATTGTAATTGCGCCAGGGATTGCCTTTTCTATAGTAAATTATTCAAAAAATAATTTTTTACTGTCGCAAATTTCAAATCCGCCAGGGATTGCCTTTTCTATAGTAAATTTCTCACAAATTAATTTCTTACTGTCGCAAGTTTTAATTACGCCAGGGATTGCCTTTTCTACAGTAAATTATTCAAAAAATAATTTTCAACTGTCGCAAATTTTAATTACGCCAGGGATTGCCTTTTCTATAGTAAATTATTCAAAAAATAATTTTTTAATATCGCAAGTTTTAACTGCGCCAGGGATTGCCTTTTCTACAGTAAATTATTCAAAAAATAATTTTTTACTGCCGCAAATTTCAAATCCGCCAGGGATTGCCTTTTCTATAGTAAATTTCTTACTGTCGCAAATTTTAAATACGCCAGGGATTGCCTTTTCTATAGTAAATTATTCAAAAAATAATTTTCTACTGTCGCAAATTTTAAATACGCCAGGGATTGCCTTTTCTATAGTAAATTATTCAAAAAATAATTTTCTACTGTCGCAAATTTTAATTACGCCAGGGATTGCCTTTTCTATAGTAAAATATTCAAAAAATAATTTTTTACTGTCGCAAATTTTAAGTGCGCCAGGGATTGCCTTTTCTATAGTAAATTATTCAAAAAATAATTTTCTACTGTCGCAAATTTTAATTACGCCAGGGATTGCCTTTTCTATAGTAAATTATTCAAAAAATAATTTTTTACTGTCGCAAATTTCAAGTGCGCCAGGGATTGCCTTTTCTATAGTAAATTATTCAAAAAATAATTTTTTACTGTCGCAAATTTTAATTACGCCAGGGATTGCTTTTCTATAGTAAATTATTCAAAAAATAATTTTCTACTGTCGCAAATTTTAATTACACCAGGGATTGCCTTTTCTATAGTAAATTATTCAAAAAATAATTTTCAACTGTCGCAAATTTTAATTGCGCCAGGGATTGCCTTTTCTATAGTAAATTATTCAAAAAATAATTTTTTACTGTCGCAAATTTTAATTAGGCCAGGGATTGCCTTTTCTATAGTAAATTATTCAAGAAATTATTTTTTACTGTTGCAAATTTTAAATATCCCAGGGATCGCCTTTTCTATAGTAAATTATTCAAAAAACAATTTTCTACTGTCGCAAATTTTAATTGCGCCAGGGATTGCCTTTTCTATAGTAAATTATTCAAAAAATAATTTTCTACTGTCGCAAATTTTAATTACGCCAGGGATTGCCTTTTCTATAGTAAATTATTCAAAAAATAATTTTCAACTGTCGCAAATTTTAAATACGCCAGGGATTGCCTTTTCTATAGTAAATTATGCGAAAAATAATTTTCTACTGTCGCAAATTTTAATTACGCCAGGGATTGCCTTTTCTATAGTAAATTATTCAAAAAATAATTTTATACTGTCGCAAATTTTAAGTGCGCCAGGGATTGCCTTTTCTATAGTAAATTATTCAAAAAATAATTTTATACTGTCGCAAATTTTAATTACGCCAGGGATTGCCTTTTCTATAGTAAATTATTCAAAAAATAATTTTATACTGTCGCCAATTTTAATTACGCCAGGGATAGCCTTTTCTATAGTAAATTATTCAAAAAATAATTTTATACTGTCGCAAATTTTAGTTACGCCAGGGATTGCCTTTTCTATAGTAAATTATTCAAAAAATAATTTTATAATGTCGCAAATTTTAATTACGCCAAGGATTGCCTTTTCTATAGTAAATTATTCAAAAAATAATTTTATACTGTCGCAAATTTTAAGTGCGCCAGGGATTGCCTTTTCTATAGTAAATTATTCAAAAATAATTTTCTACTGTCGCAAATTTTAAGTGCGCCAGGGATTGCCTTTTCTATAGTAAATTATTCAAAAAATAATTTTTTACTATCGCAAGTTTTAATTGCGCCAGGGATTGCCTTTTCTACAGTAAATTATTCAAAAAATAATTTTCTACTGTCGAAAATTTTAATTACGCCAGGGATTGCCTTTTCTATAGTAAATTATTCAAAAAATAATTTTCAACTGTCGCAAATTTTAATTACGCCAGGGATTGCCTTTTCTATAGTAAATTATTCAAAAAATAATTTTTTTCCATCGCAAGTTTTAATTACGCCAGGGATTGCCTTTTCTACAGTAAATTATTCAAAAAATAATTTTTTCCTATCGCAAGTTTTAATTGCGCCAGGGATTGCCTTTTCTACAGTAAATTATTCAAAAAATAATTTTCTACTATCGCAAATTTTAATTACGCCAGAGATTGCCTTTTATATAGTAAATTTTTCAAAAAATTATTTTGTACTGTCGCAAATTTTAATTGCGCCAGGGATTGCCTTTCTACAGTAAATTTTTCAAAAAATAATTTTTTACTGTCGCAAATTGTAATTGCGCCAGGGATTGCCTTTTCTATAGTAAAATATTCAAAAAATAATTTTTTACTGTCGCAAATTTCAAATCCGCCAGGGATTGCCTTTTCTATAGTAAATTTCTCACAAATTAATTTCTTAATGTCGCAAGTTTTAATTACGCCAGGTATTGCCTTTTCTACAGTAAATTATTCAAAAAATAATTTTCAACTGTCGCAAATTTTAATTACGCCAGGGATTGCCTTTTCTATAGTAAATTATTCAAAAAATTATTTTTTAATATCGCAAGTTTTAACTGCGCCAGGGATTGCCTTTTCTACAGTAAATTATTCAAAAAATAATTTTCTACTGTCTCAAATTTTAATTACGCCAGGCATTGCCTTTTATATAGTAAATTTTTCAAAAATTAATTTTCTACTCTCGCAAATTTTAATTGCGCCAGGGATTGCCTTTTCTATAGTAAATTATTCAAAAAATAATTTTCAACTGTCGCAAATTTTAATTACGCCAGGGATTGCCTTTTCTATAGTAAATTATTCAAAAAATAATTTTCAACTGTCGCAAATTTTAATTACGCCAGGGATTGCCTTTTCTATAGTAAATTATTCAAAAAATAATTTTCTACTGTCGCAAACTTTAATTACGCCAGGGATTGCCTTTTCTATAGTAAATTATTCAAAAAAATACTTTTCAACTGTCGCAAATTTTAATTACGCCAGGGATTGCCTTTTCTATAGTAAATTATTCAAAAATTAATTTTCTACTGTCGCAAATTTTAATTGCGCCAGGGATTGCCTTTCTACAGTAAATTTTTCAAAAAATAATTTTTTACTGTCGCAAATTGTAATTGCGCCAGGGGTTGCCTTTTCTATAGTAAATTATTCAAAAAATAATTTTTTACTGTCGCAAATTTCAAATCCGCCAGGGATTGCCTTTTCTATAGTAAATTTCTCACAAATTAATTTCTTACTGTCGCAAGTTTTAATTACGCCAGGGATTGCCTTTTCTACAGTAAATTATTCAAAAAATAATTTTCAACTGTCGCAAATTTTAATTACGCCAGGGATTGCCTTTTCTATAGTAAATTATTCAAAAAATAATTTTTTAATATCGCAAGTTTTAACTGCGCCAGGGATTGCCTTTTCTACAGTAAATTATTCAAAAAATAATTTTTTACTGCCGCAAATTTCAAATCCGCCAGGGATTGCCTTTTCTATAGTAAATTTCTTACTGTCGCAAATTTTAAATACGCCAGGGATTGCCTTTTCTATAGTAAATTATTCAAAAAATAATTTTCTACTGTCGCAAATTTTAAATACGCCAGGGATTGCCTTTTCTATAGTAAATTATTCAAAAAATAATTTTCTACTGTCGCAAATTTTAATTACGCCAGGGATTGCCTTTTCTATAGTAAATTATTCAAAAAATAATTTTTTACTGTCGCAAATTTTAAGTGCGCCAGGGATTGCCTTTTCTATAGTAAATTATTCAAAAAATAATTTTCTACTGTCGCAAATTTTAATTACGCCAGGGATTGCCTTTTCTATAGTAAATTATTCAAAAAATAATTTTTTACTGTCGCAAATTTCAAGTGCGCCAGGGATTGCCTTTTCTATAGTAAATTATTCAAAAAATAATTTTTTACTGTCGCAAATTTTAATTACGCCAGGGATTGCTTTTCTATAGTAAATTATTCAAAAAATAATTTTCTACTGTCGCAAATTTTAATTACACCAGGGATTGCCTTTTCTATAGTAAATTATTCAAAAAATAATTTTCAACTGTCGCAAATTTTAATTGCGCCAGGGATTGCCTTTTCTATAGTAAATTATTCAAAAAATAATTTTTTACTGTCGCAAATTTTAATTACGCCAGGGATTGCCTTTTCTATAGTAAATTATTTAAAAAATAATTTTTTACTGTCGCAAATTTTAAATATCCCAGGGATTGCCTTTTCTATAGTAAATTATTCAAAAAATAATTTTCAACTGTCGCAAATTTTAATTACGCCAGGGATTGCCTTTTCTATAGTACATTATTCAAAAAATAATTTTTTACTATCCCAAGTTTTAATTACGCCAGGGATTGCCTTTTCTACAGTAAATTATTCAAAAAATAATTTTTTACTATCGCAAGTTTTAATTGCGCCAGGGATTGCCTTTTCTACAGTAAATTATTCAAAAAATAATTTTCTACTGTCGCAAATTTTAATTACGCCAGGGATTGCCTTTTATATATAGTAAATTTTTCAAAAATTAATTTTCTACTGTCGCAAATTTTAATTGCGCCAGGGATTGCCTTTCTACAGTAAATTTTTCAAAAAATAATTTTTTACTGTCGCAAATTGTAACTGCGACAAGGATTGCCTTTTCTATAGTAAATTATTCAAAAAATAATTTTTTACTGTCGCAAATTTCAAATCCGCCAGGGATTGCCTTTTCTATAGTAAATTTCTCACAAATTAATTTCTTTCTGTCGCAAATTTTAAATACGCCAGGGATTGCCTTTTCTATAGTAAATTATTCAAAAAATAATTTTATACTGTCGCAAATTTTAATTGCGCCAGGGATTGCCTTTTCTATAGTAAATTATTCAAAAAATAATTTTCTACTGTCGCAAATTTTAATTGCGCCAGGGATTGCCTTTTCTATAGTAAATTATTCAAAAAATAATTTTCAACTGTCGCAAATTTTAATTGCGCCAGGGATTGCCTTTTCTATAGTAAATTATTCAAAAAATAATTTTTTACTGTCGCAAATTTTAATTAGGCCAGGGATTGCCTTTTCTATAGTAAATTATTCAAAAAATTATTTTTTACTGTCGCAAATTTTAAATATCCCAGGGATCGCCTTTTCTATAGTAAATTATTCAAAAAACAATTTTCTACTGTCGCAAATTTTAATTGCGCCAGGGATTGCCTTTTCTATAGTAAATTATTCAAAAAATAATTTTCTACTCTCGCAAATTTTAATTACGCCAGGGATTGCCTTTTCTATAGTAAATTATTCAAAAAATAATTTTCAACTGTCGCAAATTTTAAATACGCCAGGGATTGCCTTTTCTATAGTAAATTATTCGAAAAATAATTTTCTACTGTCGCAAATTTTAATTACGCCAGGGATTGCCTTTTCTATAGTAAATTATTCAAAAAATAATTTTATACTGTCGCAAATTTTAAGTGCGCCAGGGATTGCCTTTTCTATAGTAAATTATTCAAAAACTAATTTTATACTGTCGCAAATTTTAATTACGCCAGGGATTGCCTTTTCTATAGTAAATTATTCAAAAAATAATTTTATACTGTCGCCAATTTTAATTACGCCAGGGATTGCCTTTTCTATAGTAAATTATTCAAAAAATAATTTTATACTGTCGCAAATTTTAATTACGCCAGGGATTGCCTTTTCTATAGTAAATTATTCAAAAAATAATTTTCTACTGTCGCAAATTTTAATTGCGCCAAGGATTGCCTTTTCTATAGTAAATTATTCAAAAAATAATTTTCTACTGTCGCAAATTTAAAGTGCGCCAGGGATTGCCTTTTCTATAGTAAATTATTCAAAAAATAATTTTATAATGTCGCAAATTTTAATTACGCCAAGGATTGCCTTTTCTATAGTAAATTATTCAAAAAATAATTTTATACTGTCGCAAATTTTAAGTGCGCCAGGGATTGCCTTTTCTATAGTAAATTATTCAAAAAATAATTTTCTACTGTCGCAAATTTTAAGTGCGCCAGGGATTGCCTTTTCTATAGTAAATTATTCAAAAAATAATTTTTTACTATCGCAAGTTTTAATTGCGCCAGGGATTGCCTTTTCTACAGTAAATTATTCAAAAAATAATTTTCTACTCTCGAAAATTTTAATTACGCCAGGGATTGCCTTTTCTATAGTAAATTATTCAAAAAATAATTTTCTACTGTCGCAAATTTTAAATACGCCAGAGATTGCCTTTTCTATAGTAAATTATTCAAAAAATAAGTTTTTACTGTCGCAAATTTTAATTACCCCAGGGATTGCATTTTCTATAGTAAATTATTCAAAAAATAATTTTTTACTGTCGCAAATTTTAATTACGCCAGGGATTGCCTTTCTATAGTAAATTATTCAAAAAATAATTTTCAACTGTCGCAAATTTTAATTACGCCAGGGATTGCCTTTTCTATAGTAAATTATTCAAAAAATAATTTTCAACTGTCGCAAATTTTAATTACGCCAGGGATTGCATTTTCTATAGTAAATTATTCAAAAAATAATTTTTTTCCATCGCAAGTTTTAATTACGCCAGGGATTGCCTTTTCTACAGTAAATTATTCAAAAAATAATTTTTTCCTATCGCAAGTTTTAATTGCGCCAGGGATTGCCTTTTCTACAGTAAATTATTCAAAAAATAATTTTCTACTATCGCAAATTTTAATTACGCCAGAGATTGCCTTTTATATAGTAAATTTTTCAAAAAATTATTTTCTACTGTCGCAAATTTTAATTGCGCCAGGGATTGCCTTTCTACAGTAAATTTTTCAAAAAATAATTTTTTACTGTCGCAAATTGTAATTGCGCCAGGGATTGCCTTTTCTATAGTAAATTATTCAAAAAATAATTTTTTACTGTCGCAAATTTCAAATCCGCCAGGGATTGCCTTTTCTATAGTAAATTTCTCACAAATTAATTTCTTACTGTCGCAAGTTTTAATTACGCCAGGGATTGCCTTTTCTACAGTAAATTATTCAAAAAATAATTTTCAACTGTCGCAAATTTTAATTACGCCAGGGATTGCCTTTTCTATAGTAAATTATTCAAAAAATAATTTTATAATGTCCGCAAATTTTAATTACGCCAAGGATTGCCTTTTCTATAGTAAATTATTCAAAAAATAATTTTATACTGTCGCAAATTTTAAGTGCGCCAGGGATTGCCTTTTCTATAGTAAATTATTCAAAAATAATTTTCTACTGTCGCAAATTTTAAGTGCGCCAGGATTGCCTTTTCTATAGTAAATTATTCAAAAAATAATTTTTTACTATCGCAAGTTTTAATTGCGCCAGGGATTGCCTTTTCTACAGTAAATTATTCAAAAAATAATTTTCTACTGTCGAAAATTTTAATTACGCCAGGATTGCCTTTTCTATAGTAAATTATTCAAAAAATAATTATCTACTGTCGCAAATTTTAAATACGCCAGGGATTGCCTTTTCTATAGTAAATTATTCAAAAAATAAGTTTTTACTGTCGCAAATTTTAATTACCCCAGGGATTGCCTTTTCTATAGTAAATTATTCAAAAATAATTTTCTACTGTCGCAAATTTTAAGTGCGCCAGGGATTGCCTTTTCTATAGTAAATTATTCAAAAAATAATTTTTTACTATCGCAAGTTTTAATTGCGCCAGGGATTGCCTTTTCTACAGTAAATTATTCAAAAAATAATTTTCAACTGTCGCAAATTTTAATTACGCCAGGGATTGCCTTTTCTATAGTAAATTATTCAAAAAATAATTTTTTAATATCGCAAGTTTTAACTGCGCCAGGGATTGCCTTTTCTACAGTAAATTATTCAAAAATAATTTTCTACTGTCTCAAATTTTAATTACGCCAGGCATTGCCTTTTATATAGTAAATTTTTCAAAAATTAATTTTCTACTCTCACAAATTTTAATTGCGCCAGGGATTGCCTTTTCTATAGTAAATTATTCAAAAAATAATTTTCAACTGTCGCAAATTTTAATTACGCCAGGGATTGCCTTTTCTATAGTAAATTATTCAAAAAATAATTTTCAACTGTCGCAAATTTTAATTACGCCAGGGATTGCCTTTTCTATAGTAAATTATTCAAAAAATAATTTTCTACTGTCGCAAACTTTAATTACGCCAGGATTGCCTTTTCTATAGTAAATTATTCAAAAAAATACTTTTCAACTGTCGCAAATTTTAATTACGCCAGGGATTGCCTTTTCTATAGTAAATTATTCAAAAATTAATTTTCTACTGTCGCAAATTTTAATTGCGCCAGGGATTGCCTTTCTACAGTAAATTTTTCAAAAAATAATTTTTTACTGTCGCAAATTGTAATTGCGCCAGGGATTGCCTTTTCTATAGTAAATTATTCAAAAAATAATTTTTTTACTGTCGCAAATTTCAAATCCGCCAGGGATTGCCTTTTCTATAGTAAATTTCTCACAAATTAATTTCTTACTGTCGCAAGTTTTAATTACGCCAGGGATTGCCTTTTCTACAGTAAATTATTCAAAAATAATTTTCAACTGTCGCAAATTTTAATTACGCCAGGGATTGCCTTTTCTATAGTAAATTATTCAAAAAATAATTTTTTAATATCGCAAGTTTTAACTGCGCCAGGGATTGCCTTTTCTACAGTAAATTATTCAAAAAATAATTTTCTACTGTCTCAAATTTTAATTACGCCAGGCATTGCCTTTTCTATAGTAAATTTCTCACAAATTAATTTCTTACTGTCGCAAATTTTAAATACGCCAGGGATTGCCTTTTATATAGTAAATTTTTCAAAAATTAATTTTCTACTGTCGCAAATTTTAATTGCGCCAGGATTGCCTTTCTACAGTAAATTTTTCAAAAAATAATTTTTTACTGTCGCAAATTGTAATTGCGCCAGGGATTGCCTTTTCTATAGTAAATTATTCAAAAAATAATTTTTTACTGCCGCAAATTTCAAATCCGCCAGGGATTGCCTTTTCTATAGTAAATTTCTCACAAATTAATTTCTTACGGTCGCAAATTTTAAATACGCCAGGGATTGCCTTTTCTATAGTAAATTATTCAAAAAATAATTATCTACTGTCGCAAATTTTAAATACGCCAGGGATTGCCTTTTCTATAGTAAATTATTCAAAAAATAATTTTCTACTGTCGCAAATTTTAATTACGCCAGGGATTGCCTTTTCTATAGTAAATTATTCAAAAAATAATTTTCAACTGTCGCAAATTTTAATTACGCCAGGGATTGCCTTTTCTATAGTAAATTATTCAAAAAATAATTTTTTACTGTCGCAAATTTTAATTGCGCCAGGGATTGCCTTTTCTACAGTAAATTATTCAAAAAATAATTTTCTACTGTCGCAAATTTTAATTACGCCAGGGATTGCCTTTTATATAGTAAATTTTTCAAAAATTAATTTTCTACTGTCGCAAATTTTAATTGCACCAGGGATTGCCTTTCTACAGTAAATTTTTCAAAAAATAATTTTTTACTGTCGCAAATTGTAACTGCGACAAGGATTGCCTTTTCCATAGTAAATTATTCAAAAAATAATTTTTTACTGTCGCAAATTTCAAATCCGCCAGGGATTGCATTTTCTATAGTAAATTTCTCACAAATTAATTTCTTTCTGTCGCAAATTTTAAATACGCCAGGGATTGCCTTTTCTATAGTAAATTATTCAAAAAATAATTTTATACTGTCGCAAATTTTAATTGCGCCAGGGATTGCCTTTTCTATAGTAAATTATTCAAAAAATAATTTTCTACTGTCGCAAATTTTAATTGCGCCAGGGATTGCCTTTTCTATAGTAAATTATTCAAAAAATAATTTTCAACTGTCGCAAATTTTAATTGCGCCAGGGATTGCCTTTTCTATAGTAAATTATTCAAAAAATAATTTTTTACTGTCGCAAATTTTAATTAGGCCAGGGATTGCCTTTTCTATAGTAAATTATTCAAAAAATTATTTTTTACTGTCGCAAATTTTAAATATCCCAGGGATCGCCTTTTCTATAGTAAATTATTCAAAAAACAATTTTCTACTGTCGCAAATTTTAATTGCGCCAGGGATTGCCTTTTCTATAGTAAATTATTCAAAAAATAACTTTCTACTGTCGCAAATTTTAATTACGCCAGGGATTGCCTTTTCTATAGTAAATTATTCAAAAAATAATTTTCAACTGTCGCAAATTTTAAATACGCCAGGGATCGCCTTTTCTATAGTAAATTATTCGAAAAATAATTTTCTACTGTCGCAAATTTTAATTACGCCCGGGATTGCCTTTTCTATAGTAAATTATTCAAAAAATAATTTTATACTGTGACAAATTTTAAGTGCGCCAGGGATTGCCTTTTCTATAGTAAATTATTCAAAAAATAATTTTATACTGTCGCAAATTTTAATTACGCCAGGGATTGCCTTTTCTATAGTAAATTATTCAAAAAATAATTTTATACTGTCGCCAATTTTAATTACGCCAGGGATTGCCTTTTCTATAGTAAATTATTCAAAAAATAATTTTATACTGTCGCAAATTTTAATTACGCCAGGGATTGCCTTTTCTATAGTAAATTATTCAAAAAATTATTTTCTACTGTCGCAAATTTTAATTGCGCCAAGGATTGCCTTTTCTATAGTAAATTATTCAAAAAATAATTTTCTACTGTCGCAAATTTAAAGTGCGCCAGGGATTGCCTTTTCTATAGTAAATTATTCAAAAAATAGTTTTATAATGTCGCAAATTTTAATTACGCCAAGGATTGCCTTTTCTATAGTAAATTATTCAAAAAATAATTTTATACTGTCGCAAATTTTAAGTGCGCCAGGGATTGCCTTTTCTATAGTAAATTATTCAAAAAATAATTTTCTACTGTCGCAAATTTTAAGTGCGCCAGGGATTGCCTTTTCTATAGTAAATTATTCAAAAAATAATTTTTACTATCGCAAGTTTTAATTGCGCCAGGGATTGCCTTTTCTACAGTAAATTATTCAAAAAATAATTTTCTACTCTCGAAAATTTTAATTACGCCAGGGATTGCCTTTTCTATAGTAAATTATTCAAAAAATAATTTTCTACTGTCGCAAATTTTAAATACGCCAGAGATTGCCTTTTCTATAGTAAATTATTCAAAAAATAACTTTTTACTGTCGCAAATTTTAATTACCCCAGGGATTGCATTTTCTATAGTAAATTATTCAAAAAAACTTTTTACTGTCGCAAATTTTAATTACGCCAGGGATTGCCTTTTCTATAGTAAATTATTCAAAAAATAATTTTCAACTGTCGCAAATTTTAATTACGCCAGGGATTGCCTTTTCTATAGTAAATTATTCAAAAAATAATTTTCAACTGTCGCAAATTTTAATTACGCCAGGGATTGCATTTTCTATAGTAAATTATTCAAAAAATAATTTTTTTCCATCGCAAGTTTTAATTACGCCAGGGATTGCCTTTTCTACAGTAAATTATTCAAAAAATAATTTTTTTCCTATCGCAAGTTTTAATTGCGCCAGGGATTGCCTTTTCTATAGTAAATTATTCAAAAAATAACTTTCTACTGTCGCAAATTTTAATTACGCCAGGGATTGCCTTTTCTATAGTAAATTATTCAAAAAATAATTTTCAACTGTCGCAAATTTTAAATACGCCAGGGATCGCCTTTTCTATAGTAAATTATTCGAAAAATAATTTTCTACTGTCGCAAATTTTAATTACGCCCGGGATTGCCTTTTCTATAGTAAATTATTCAAAAAATAATTTTATACTGTGACAAATTTTAAGTGCGCCAGGGATTGCCTTTTCTATAGTAAATTATTCAAAAAATAATTTTATACTGTCGCAAATTTTAATTACGCCAGGGATTGCCTTTTCTATAGTAAATTATTCAAAAAATAATTTTATACTGTCGCCAATTTTTAATTACGCCAGGGATTGCCTTTTCTATAGTAAATTATTCAAAAAATAATTTTATACTGTCGCAAATTTTAATTACGCCAGGGATTGCCTTTTCTATAGTAAATTATTCAAAAAATTATTTTCTACTGTCGCAAATTTTAATTGCGCCAAGGATTGCCTTTTCTATAGTAAATTATTCAAAAAATAATTTTCTACTGTCGCAAATTTAAAGTGCGCCAGGGATTGCCTTTTCTATAGTAAATTATTCAAAAAATAGTTTTATAATGTCGCAAATTTTAATTACGCCAAGGATTGCCTTTTCTATAGTAAATTATTCAAAAATAATTTTATACTGTCGCAAATTTTAAGTGCGCCAGGGATTGCCTTTTCTATAGTAAATTATTCAAAAAATAATTTTCTACTGTCGCAAATTTTAAGTGCGCCAGGGATTGCCTTTTCTATAGTAAATTATTCAAAAAATAATTTTTTACTATCGCAAGTTTTAATTGCGCCAGGGATTGCCTTTTCTACAGTAAATTATTCAAAAAAATAATTTTCTACTCTCGAAAATTTTAATTACGCCAGGATTGCCTTTTCTATAGTAAATTATTCAAAAAATAATTTTCTACTGTCGCAAATTTTAAATACGCCAGAGATTGCCTTTTTCTATAGTAAATTATTCAAAAAATAACTTTTTACTGTCGCAAATTTTAATTACCCCAGGGATTGCATTTTCTATAGTAAATTATTCAAAAAAACTTTTTACTGTCGCAAATTTTAATTACGCCAGGGATTGCCTTTTCTATAGTAAATTATTCAAAAAATAATTTTCAACTGTCGCAAATTTTAATTACGCCAGGGATTGCCTTTTCTATAGTAAATTATTCAAAAAATAATTTTCAACTGTCGCAAATTTTAATTACGCCAGGGATTGCATTTTCTATAGTAAATTATTCAAAAAATAATTTTTTTCCATCGCAAGTTTTAATTACGCCAGGGATTGCCTTTTCTACAGTAAATTATTCAAAAAATAATTTTTTCCTATCGCAAGTTTTAATTGCGCCAGGGATTGCCTTTTCTACAGTAAATTATTCAAAAAATAATTTTCTACTATCGCAAATTTTAATTACGCCAGAGATTGCCTTTTATATAGTAAATTTTTCAAAAAATTATTTTCTACTGTCGCAAATTTTAATTGCGCCAGGGATTGCCTTTCTACAGTAAATTTTTCAAAAAATAATTTTTTACTGTCGCAAATTGTAATTGCGCCAGGGATTGCCTTTTCTATAGTAAATTATTCAAAAAATAATTTTTTACTGTCGCAAATTTCAAATCCGCCAGGGATTGCCTTTTCTATAGTAAATTTCTCACAAATTAATTTCTTACTGTCGCAAGTTTTAATTACGCCAGGGATTGCCTTTTCTACAGTAAATTATTCAAAAAAATAATTTTCAACTGTCGCAAATTTTAATTACGCCAGGGATTGCCTTTTCTATAGTAAATTATTCAAAAAATAATTTTTTAATATCGCAAGTTTTAACTGCGCCAGGGATTGCCTTTTCTACAGTAATTTATTCAAAAAATAATTTTCTACTGTCTCAAATTTTAATTACGCCAGGCATTGCCTTTTATATAGTAAATTTTTCAAAAATTAATTTCTACTCTCACAAATTTTAATTGCGCCAGGGATTGCCTTTTCTATAGTAAATTATTCAAAAAATAATTTTCAACTGTCGCAAATTTTAATTACGCCAGGGATTGCCTTTTCTATAGTAAATTATTCAAAAAATAATTTTCAACTGTCGCAAATTTTAATTACGCCAGGGATTGCCTTTTCTATAGTAAATTATTCAAAAAAATAATTTTCTACTGTCGCAAACTTTAATTACGCCAGGGATTGCCTTTTCTATAGTAAATTATTCAAAAAAAATACTTTTCAACTGTCGCAAATTTTAAGTGCGCCAGGGATTGCCTTTTCTATAGTAAATTATTCAAAAAATAATTTTATACTGTCGCAAATTTTAATTACGCCAGGGATTGCCTTTTCTATAGTAAATTATTCAAAAAATAATTTTATACTGTCGCCAATTTTAATTACGCCAGGGATTGCCTTTTCTATAGTAAATTATTCAAAAAATATTTTATACTGTCGCAAATTTTAATTACGCCAGGGATTGCCTTTTCTATAGTAAATTATTCAAAAAATAATTTTCTACTGTCGCAAATTTTAATTGCGCCAAGGATTGCCTTTTCTATAGTAAATTATTCAAAAAATAATTTTCTACTGTCGCAAATTTAAAGTGCGCCAGGGATTGCCTTTTCTATAGTAAATTATTCAAAAAATAGTTTTATAATGTCGCAAATTTTAATTACGCCAAGGATTGCCTTTTCTATAGTAAATTATTCAAAAAATAATTTTATACTGTCGCAAATTTTAAGTGCGCCAGGGATTGCCTTTTCTATAGTAAATTATTCAAAAAATAATTTTCTACTGTCGCAAATTTTAAGTGCGCCAGGGATTGCCTTTTCTATAGTAAATTATTCAAAAAATAATTTTTTACTATCGCAAGTTTTAATTGCGCCAGGGATTGCCTTTTCTACAGTAAATTATTCAAAAAATAATTTTCTACTCTCGAAAATTTTAATTACGCCAGGGATTGCCTTTTCTATAGTAAATTATTCAAAAAATAATTTTCTACTGTCGCAAATTTTAAATACGCCAGAGATTGCCTTTTCTATAGTAAATTATTCAAAAAATAAGTTTTTACTGTCGCAAATTTTAATTACCCCAGGGATTGCATTTTCTATAGTAAATTATTCAAAAAAACTTTTTACTGTCGCAAATTTAATTACGCCAGGGATTGCCTTTTCTATAGTAAAATTATTCAAAAAATAATTTTCAACTGTCGCAAATTTTAATTACGCCAGGGATTGCCTTTTCTATAGTAAATTATTCAAAAAATAATTTTCAACTGTCGCAAATTTTAATTACGCCAGGGATTGCATTTTCTATAGTAAATTATTCAAAAAATAATTTTTTTCCATCGCAAGTTTTAATACGCCAGGGATTGCCTTTTCTACAGTAAATTATTCAAAAAATAATTTTTTCCTATCGCAAGTTTTAATTGCGCCAGGGATTGCCTTTTCTACAGTAAATTATTCAAAAAATAATTTTCTACTATCGCAAATTTTAATTACGCCAGAGATTGCCTTTTATATAGTAAATTTTTCAAAAATTATTTTCTACTGTCGCAAATTTTAATTGCGCCAGGGATTGCCTTTCTACAGTAAATTTTTCAAAAAAGAATTTTTTACTGTCGCAAATTGTAATTGCGCCAGGGATTGCCTTTTCTATAGTAAATTATTCAAAAAATAATTTTTTACTGTCGCAAATTTCAAATCCGCCAGGGATTGCCTTTTCTATAGTAAATTTCTCACAAATTAATTTCTTACTGTCGCAAGTTTTAATTACGCCAGGGATTGCCTTTTCTACAGTAAATTATTCAAAAAATAATTTTCAACTGTCGCAAATTTTAATTACGCCAGGGATTGCCTTTTCTATAGTAAATTATTCAAAAAATAATTTTATAATGTCGCAAATTTTAATTACGCCAAGGATTGCCTTTTCTATAGTAAATTATTCAAAAAATAATTTTATTACTGTCGCAAATTTTAAGTGCGCCAGGGATTGCCTTTTCTATAGTAAATTATTCAAAAATAATTTTCTACTGTCGCAAATTTTAAGTGCGCCAGGGATTGCCTTTTCTATAGTAAATTATTCAAAAAATAATTTTTTACTATCGCAAGTTTTAATTGCGCCAGGGATTGCCTTTTCTACAGTAAATTATTCAAAAAATAATTTTCTACTGTCGAAAATTTTAATTACGCCAGGGATTGCCTTTTCTATAGTAAATTATTCAAAAAATAATTATCTACTGTCGCAAATTTTAAATACGCCAGGGATTGCCTTTTCTATAGTAAATTATTCAAAAAATAAGTTTTTACTGTCGCAAATTTTAATTACCCCAGGGATTGCCTTTTCTATAGTAAATTATTCAAAAATAATTTTCTACTGTCGCAAATTTTAAGTGCGCCAGGGATTGCCTTTTCTATAGTAAATTATTCAAAAAATAATTTTTTACTATCGCAAGTTTTAATTGCGCCAGGGATTGCCTTTTCTACAGTAAATTATTCAAAAAATAATTTTCAACTGTCGCAAATTTTAATTACGCCAGGGATTGCCTTTTCTATAGTAAATTATTCAAAAAATAATTTTTTAATATCGCAAGTTTTAACTGCGCCAGGGATTGCCTTTTCTACAGTAAATTATTCAAAAAATAATTTTCTACTGTCTCAAATTTTAATTACGCCAGGCATTGCCTTTTATATAGTAAATTTTTCAAAAATTAATTTTCTACTCTCACAAATTTTAATTGCGCCAGGTATTGCCTTTTCTATAGTAAATTATTCAAAAAATAATTTTCAACTGTCGCAAATTTTAATTACGCCAGGGATTGCCTTTTCTATAGTAAATTATTCAAAAAATAATTTTCAACTGTCGCAAATTTTAATTACGCCAGGGATTGCCTTTTCTATAGTAAATTATTCAAAAAATAATTTTCTACTGTCGCAAACTTTAATTACGCCAGGGATTGCCTTTTCTATAGTAAATTATTCAAAAAAATACTTTTCAACTGTCGCAAATTTTAATTACGCCAGGGATTGCCTTTTCTATAGTAAATTATTCAAAAATTAATTTTCTACTGTCGCAAATTTTAATTGCGCCAGGGATTGCCTTTCTACAGTAAATTTTTCAAAAAATAATTTTTTACTGTCGCAAATTGTAATTGCGCCAGGGATTGCCTTTTCTATAGTAAATTATTCAAAAAATAATTTTTTACTGTCGCAAATTTCAAATCCGCCAGGGATTGCCTTTTCTATAGTAAATTTCTCACAAATTAATTTCTTACTGTCGCAAGTTTTAATTACGCCAGGGATTGCCTTTTCTACAGTAAATTATTCAAAAAATAATTTTCAACTGTCGCAAATTTTAATTACGCCAGGGATTGCCTTTTCTATAGTAAATTATTCAAAAAATAATTTTTTAATATCGCAAGTTTTAACTGCGCCAGGGATTGCCTTTTCTACAGTAAATTATTCAAAAAATAATTTTCTACTGTCTCAAATTTTAATTACGCCAGGCATTGCCTTTTCTATAGTAAATTTCTCACAAATTAATTTCTTACTGTCGCAAATTTTAAATACGCCAGGGATTGCCTTTTATATAGTAAATTTTTCAAAAATTAATTTTCTACTGTCGCAAATTTTAATTGCGCCAGGGATTGCCTTTCTACAGTAAATTTTTCAAAAAATAATTTTTTACTGTCGCAAATTGTAATTGCGCCAGGGATTGCCTTTTCTATAGTAAATTATTCAAAAAATAATTTTTTACTGCCGCAAATTTCAAATCCGCCAGGGATTGCCTTTTCTATAGTAAATTTCTCACAAATTAATTTCTTACGGTCGCAAATTTTAAATACGCCAGGGATTGCCTTTTCTATAGTAAATTATTCAAAAAATAATTATCTACTGTCGCAAATTTTAAATACGCCAGGGATTGCCTTTTCTATAGTAAATTATTCAAAAAATAATTTTCTACTGTCGCAAATTTTAATTACGCCAGGGATTGCCTTTTCTATAGTAAATTATTCAAAAAATAATTTTTTACTGTCCCAAATTTTAAGTGCGCCAGGGATTGCCTTTTCTATAGTAAATTATTCAAAAAATAATTTTCTACTGTCGCAAAATTTAATTACGCCAGGGATTGCCTTTTCTATAGTAAATTATTCAAAAAATAATTTTCTACTGTCGCAAATTTTAATTACGCCAGGGATTGCCTTTTCTATAGTAAATTATTCAAAAAATAATTTTTTACTGTCGCAAATTTCAAGTGCGCCAGGGATTGCCTTTTCTATAGTAAATTATTCAAAAAATAATTTTTTACTGTCGCAAATTTTAATTACGCCAGGGATTGCCTTTTCTATAGTAAATTATTCAGAAAATAATTTTCAACTGTCGCAAATTTTAACTGCGCCAGGGGTTGCCTTTTCTATAGTAAATTATTCAAAAAATAATTTTTTACTGTCGCAAATTTTAATTACGCCAGGGATTGCCTTTTCTATAGTAAATTATTTAAAAAATAATTTTTTACTGTCGCAAATTTTAAATATCCCAGGGATTGCCTTTTCTATAGTAAATTATTCAAAGAATAATTTTCAACTGTCGCAAATTTTAATTACGCCAGGGATTGCCTTTTCTATAGTAAATTATTCAAAAAATAATTTTCTACTGTCGCAAACTTTAATTACGCCAGGGATTGCCTTTTCTATAGTAAATTATTCAAAAAAATACTTTTCAACTGTCGCAAATTTTAAGTGCGCCAGGGATTGCCTTTTCTATAGTAAATTATTCAAAAAATAATTTTATACTGTCGCAAATTTTAATTACGCCAGGGATTGCCTTTTCTATAGTAAATTATTCAAAAAATAATTTTATACTGTCGCCAATTTTAATTACGCCAGGGATTGCCTTTTCTATAGTAAATTATTCAAAAAATAATTTTATACTGTCGCAAATTTTAATTACGCCAGGGATTGCCTTTTCTATAGTAAATTATTCAAAAAATAATTTTCTACTGTCGCAAATTTTAACTGCGCCAAGGATTGCCTTTTCTATAGTAAATTATTCAAAAAATAATTTTCTACTGTCGCAAATTTAAAGTGCGCCAGGGATTGCCTTTTCTATAGTAAATTATTCAAAAAATAGTTTTATAATGTCGCAAATTTTAATTACGCCAAGGATTGCCTTTTCTATAGTAAATTATTCAAAAAATAATTTTATACTGTCGCAAATTTTAAGTGCGCCAGGGATTGCCTTTTCTATAGTAAATTATTCAAAAAATAATTTTCTACTGTCGCAAATTTTAAGTGCGCCAGGGATTGCCTTTTCTATAGTAAATTATTCAAAAAATAATTTTTTACTATCGCAAGTTTTAATTGCGCCAGGGATTGCCTTTTCTACAGTAAATTATTCAAAAAATAATTTTCTACTCTCGAAAATTTTAATTACGCCAGGGATTGCCTTTTCTATAGTAAATTATTCAAAAAATAATTTTCTACTGTCGCAAATTTTAAATACGCCAGAGATTGCCTTTTCTATAGTAAATTATTCAAAAAATAAGTTTTTACTGTCGCAAATTTTAATTACCCCAGGGATTGCATTTTCTATAGTAAATTATTCAAAAAAACTTTTTACTGTCGCAAATTTTAATTACGCCAGGGATTGCCTTTTCTATAGTAAATTATTCAAAAAATAATTTTCAACTGTCGCAAATTTTAATTACGCCAGGGATTGCCTTTTCTATAGTAAATTATTCAAAAAATAATTTTCAACTGTCGCAAATTTTAATTACGCCAGGGATTGCATTTTCTATAGTAAATTATTCAAAAAATAATTTTTTTCCATCGCAAGTTTTAATTACGCCAGGGATTGCCTTTTCTACAGTAAATTATTCAAAAAATAATTTTTTCCTATCGCAAGTTTTAATTGCGCCAGGGATTGCCTTTTCTACAGTAAATTATTCAAAAAATAATTTTCTACTATCGCAAATTTTAATTACGCCAGAGATTGCCTTTTATATAGTAAATTTTTCAAAAAATTATTTTCTACTGTCGCAAATTTTAATTGCGCCAGGGATTGCCTTTCTACAGTAAATTTTTCAAAAAATAATTTTTTACTGTCGCAAATTGTAATTGCGCCAGGGATTGCCTTTTCTATAGTAAATTATTCAAAAAATAATTTTTTACTGTCGCAAATTTCAAATCCGCCAGGGATTGCCTTTTCTATAGTAAATTTCTCACAAATTAATTTCTTACTGTCGCAAGTTTTAATTACGCCAGGGATTGCCTTTTCTACAGTAAATTATTCAAAAAATAATTTTCAACTGTCGCAAATTTTAATTACGCCAGGGATTGCCTTTTCTATAGTAAATTATTCAAAAAATAATTTTATAATGTCGCAAATTTTAATTACGCCAAGGATTGCCTTTTCTATAGTAAATTATTCAAAAAATAATTTTATACTGTCGCAAATTTTAAGTGCGCCAGGGATTGCCTTTTCTATAGTAAATTATTCAAAAATAATTTTCTACTGTCGCAAATTTTAAGTGCGCCAGGGATTGCCTTTTCTATAGTAAATTATTCAAAAAATAATTTTTTACTATCGCAAGTTTTAATTGCGCCAGGGATTGCCTTTTCTACAGTAAATTATTCAAAAAATAATTTTCTACTGTCGAAAATTTTAATTACGCCAGGGATTGCCTTTTCTATAGTAAATTATTCAAAAAATAATTATCTACTGTCGCAAATTTTAAATACGCCAGGGATTGCCTTTTCTATAGTAAATTATTCAAAAAATAAGTTTTTACTGTCGCAAATTTTAATTACCCCAGGGATTGCCTTTTCTATAGTAAATTATTCAAAAATAATTTTCTACTGTCGCAAATTTTAAGTGCGCCAGGGATTGCCTTTTCTATAGTAAATTATTCAAAAAATAATTTTTTACTATCGCAAGTTTTAATTGCGCCAGGGATTGCCTTTTCTACAGTAAATTATTCAAAAAATAATTTTCAACTGTCGCAAATTTTAATTACGCCAGGGATTGCCTTTTCTATAGTAAATTATTCAAAAAATAATTTTTTAATATCGCAAGTTTTAACTGCGCCAGGGATTGCCTTTTCTACAGTAAATTATTCAAAAAATAATTTTCTACTGTCTCAAATTTTAATTACGCCAGGCATTGCCTTTTATATAGTAAATTTTTCAAAAATTAATTTTCTACTCTCACAAATTTTAATTGCGCCAGGTATTGCCTTTTCTATAGTAAATTATTCAAAAAATAATTTTCAACTGTCGCAAATTTTAATTACGCCAGGGATTGCCTTTTCTATAGTAAATTATTCAAAAAATAATTTTCAACTGTCGCAAATTTTAATTACGCCAGGGATTGCCTTTTCTATAGTAAATTATTCAAAAAATAATTTTCTACTGTCGCAAACTTTAATTACGCCAGGGATTGCCTTTTCTATAGTAAATTATTCAAAAAAATACTTTTCAACTGTCGCAAATTTTAATTACGCCAGGGATTGCCTTTTCTATAGTAAATTATTCAAAAATTAATTTTCTACTGTCGCAAATTTTAATTGCGCCAGGGATTGCCTTTCTACAGTAAATTTTTCAAAAAATAATTTTTTACTGTCGCAAATTGTAATTGCGCCAGGGATTGCCTTTTCTATAGTAAATTATTCAAAAAATAATTTTTTACTGTCGCAAATTTCAAATCCGCCAGGGATTGCCTTTTCTATAGTAAATTTCTCACAAATTAATTTCTTACTGTCGCAAGTTTTAATTACGCCAGGGATTGCCTTTTCTACAGTAAATTATTCAAAAAATAATTTTCAACTGTCGCAAATTTTAATTACGCCAGGGATTGCCTTTTCTATAGTAAATTATTCAAAAAATAATTTTTTAATATCGCAAGTTTTAACTGCGCCAGGGATTGCCTTTTCTACAGTAAATTATTCAAAAAATAATTTTCTACTGTCTCAAATTTTAATTACGCCAGGCATTGCTTTTCTATAGTAAATTTCTCACAAATTAATTTCTTACTGTCGCAAATTTTAAATACGCCAGGGATTGCCTTTTATATAGTAAATTTTTCAAAAATTAATTTTCTACTGTCGCAAATTTTAATTGCGCCAGGGATTGCCTTTCTACAGTAAATTTTTCAAAAAATAATTTTTTACTGTCGCAATTGTAATTGCGCCAGGGATTGCCTTTTCTATAGTAAATTATTCAAAAAATAATTTTTTACTGCCGCAAATTTCAAATCCGCCAGGGATTGCCTTTTCTATAGTAAATTTCTCACAAATTAATTTCTTACGGTCGCAAATTTTAAATACGCCAGGGATTGCCTTTTCTATAGTAAATTATTCAAAAAATAATTATCTACTGTCGCAAATTTTAAATACGCCAGGGATTGCCTTTTCTATAGTAAATTATTCAAAAAATAATTTTCTACTGTCGCAATTTTAATTACGCCAGGGATTGCCTTTTCTATAGTAATTATTCAAAAAATAATTTTTTACTGTCCCAAATTTTAAGTGCGCCAGGGATTGCCTTTTCTATAGTAAATTATTCAAAAAATAATTTTCTACTGTCGCAAAATTTAATTACGCCAGGGATTGCCTTTTCTATAGTAAATTATTCAAAAAATAATTTTCTACTGTCGCAAATTTTAATTACGCCAGGGATTGCCTTTTCTATAGTAAATTATTCAAAAATAATTTTTTACTGTCGCAAATTTCAAGTGCGCCAGGGATTGCCTTTTCTATAGTAAATTATTCAAAAATAATTTTTTACTGTCGCAAATTTTAATTAATTACGCCAGGGATTGCCTTTTCTATAGTAAATTATTCAGAAAATAATTTTCAACTGTCGCAAATTTTAACTGCGCCAGGGGTTGCCTTTTCTATAGTAAATTATTCAAAAAATAATTTTTTACTGTCGCAAATTTTAATTACGCCAGGGATTGCCTTTTCTATAGTAAATTATTTAAAAAATAATTTTTTACTGTCGCAAATTTTAAATATCCCAGGGATTGCCTTTTCTATAGTAAATTATTCAAAGAATAATTTTCAACTGTCGCAAATTTTAATTACGCCAGGGATTGCCTTTTCTATAGTAAATTATTCAAAAAATAATTTTCTACTGTCGCAAATTTTAATTACACCAGGGATTGCCTTTTCTATAGTAAATTATTCAAAAAATAATTTTCAACTGTCGCAAATTTTAATTGCGCCAGGGATTGCCTTTTCTATAGTAAATTACTCAAGAAATAATTTTCAACTCTCGCCAATTTTAATTACGCCAGGGATTGCCTTTTCTATAGTAAATTATTCAAAAAATAATTTTTTACTGTCGCAAATTTTAATTACGCCAGGGATTGCCTTTTCTATAGTAAATTATTCAAAAAATAATTTTTTACTGTCGCAAATTTTAATTACGCCAGGGATTGCCTTTTCTATAGTAAATTATTCAAAAAATAATTTTTTACTGTCGCAAATTTTAATTGCGCCAGGGATTGCCTTTTCTATAGTAAATTATTCAAAAAATAATTTTCAACTGTCGCAAATTTTAATTGCGCCAGGGATTGCCTTTTATATAGTAAATTATTCAAAAAATAATTTTTTACTGTCGCAAATTTTAAGTGCGCCAGGGATTGCCTTTTCTATAGTAAATTTTGCAAAAAATAATTTTCTACTGTCGCAAATTTTAATTACGCCAGGGATTGCCTTTTCTATAGTAAATTATTCAAAAAATAATTTTCAACTGTCGCAAATTTTAAATACGCCAGGAATTGCCTTTTCTATAGTAAATTATTCAAAAAATAATTTTCTACTGTCGCAAATTTTAATTACGCCAGGGATTGCCTTTTCTATAGTAAATTATTCAAAAAATAATTTTCAACTGTCGCAAATTTTAAATACGCCAGGGATTGCCTTTTCTATAGTAAATTATTCAAAAAATAATTTTCTACTGTCGCAAATTTTAATTACGCCAGGGATTGCCTTTTCTATAGTAAATTATTCAAAAAATAATTTTATACTGTCGCAAATTTTAAGTGCGCCAGGGATTGCCTTTTCTATAGTAAATTATTCAAAAAATAATTTTATACTGTCGCAAATTTTAATTACGCCAGGGATTGCCTTTTCTATAGTAAATTATTCAAAAAATAATTTTATACTGTCGCAAATTTTAATTAAGCCAGGGATTGCCTTTTCTATAGTAAATTATTCAAAAAATAATTTTTTACTCTCGCAAATTTTAATTGCGCCAGGGATTGCCTTTTCTATAGTAAATTATTCAAAAAATAATTTTCAACTGTCGCAAATTGTATTTGCGCCAGGGATTGCCTTTTCTATAGTAAATTATTCAAAAAATAATTTTTTACTGTCGCAAATTTTAAGTGCGCCAGGGTTTGCCTTTTCTATAGTAAATTATTCAAAAAATAATTTTCTACTGTTGCAACTTTTAATTACGCCAGGGATTGCCTTTTCTATAGTAAATTATTCAAAAAATAATTTTCTACTGTCGCAAATTTTAATTACGCCAGGGATTGCCTTTTCTATAGTAAATTATTCAAAAAATAATTTTCTACTGCCGCAAATTTTAAGTGCGCCAGGGATTGCCTTTTCTATAGTAAATTATTCAAAAAATAATTTTCTACTGTCGCAAATTTTAAGTGCGCCAGGGATTGCCTTTTCTATAGTAAATTATTCAAAAAATAATTTTCTACTCTTCTCAAATTTTAAATACGCCAGGGATTGCCATTTCTATAGTAAATTATTCAAAAAATAATTTTCTACTGTCGCAAATTTTAAATACGCCAGGGATTGCCTTTTCTATAGTAAATTATTCAAAAAATAAATTTTTACTGTCGCAAATTTTAATTACGCCAGGGATTGCCTTTTCTATAGTAAATTATTCAAAAAATAATTTTTTACTGTCGCAAATTTTAATTACGCCAGGGATTGCCTTTTCTATAGTAAATTATTCAAAAAATAATTTTTTACTGTCGTAAATTTTAATTACGCCAGGGATTGCCTTTTCTATAGTAAATTATTCAAAAAATAATTTTCAAATGTCGCAAATTTTAATTACGCCAGGGATTGCCTGTTCTATAGTAAATTATTCAAAAAATAATTTTCTACTGTCGCAAATTTTAATTACGCCAGGGATTGCCTTTTCTATAGTAAATTATTCAAAAAATAATTTTCAACTGTCGCAAATTTTAATTACGCCAGGGATTGCCTTTTCTATAGTAAATTATTCAAAAAATAATTTTTTACTGTCGCAAATTTTAATTACGCCAGGGATTGACTTTTCTATAGTAAATTATTCAAAAAATAATTTTTTACTATCCCAAGTTTTAATTACGCCAGGGATTGCCTTTTCTACAGTAAATTATTCAAAAAATAATTTTTTACTATCGCAAGTTTTAATTGCGCCAGGGATTGCCTTTTCTGCAGTAAATTATTCAAAAAATAATTTTCTACTGTCGCAAATTTTAATTACGCCAGGGATTGCCTTTTATATAGTAAATTTTTCAAAAATTAATTTTCTACTGTCGCAAATTTTAATTGCACCAGGGATTGCCTTTCTACAGTAAATTTTTCAAAAAATAATTTTTTACTGTCGCAAATTGTAACTGCGACAAGGATTGCCTTTTCCATAGTAAATTATTCAAAAAATAATTTTTTACTGTCGCAAATTTCAAATCCGCCAGGGATTGCCTTTTCTATAGTAAATTTCTCACAAATTAATTTCTTTCTGTCGCAAATTTTAAATACGCCAGGGATTGCCTTTTCTATAGTAAATTATTCAAAAAATAATTTTATACTGTCGCAAATTTTAATTGCGCCAGGGATTGCCTTTTCTATAGTAAATTATTCAAAAAATAATTTTCTACTGTCGCAAATTTTAATTGCGCCAGGGATTGCCTTTTCTATAGTAAATTATTCAAAAAATAATTTTCAACTGTCGCAAATTTTAATTGCGCCAGGGATTGCCTTTTCTATAGTAAATTATTCAAAAAATAATTTTTTACTGTCGCAAATTTTAATTAGGCCAGGGATTGCCTTTTCTATAGTAAATTATTCAAAAAATTATTTTTTACTGTCGCAAATTTTAAATATCCCAGGGATCGCCTTTTCTATAGTAAATTATTCAAAAAACAATTTTCTACTGTCGCAAATTTTAATTGCGCCAGGGATTGCCTTTTCTATAGTAAATTATTCAAAAAATAACTTTCTACTGTCGCAAATTTTAATTACGCCAGGGATTGCCTTTTCTATAGTAAATTATTCAAAAAATAATTTTCAACTGTCGCAAATTTTAAATACGCCAGGGATTGCCTTTTCTATAGTAAATTATTCGAAAAATAATTTTCTACTGTCGCAAATTTTAATTACGCCCGGGATTGCCTTTTCTATAGTAAATTATTCAAAAAATAATTTTATACTGTGGCAAATTTTAAGTGCGCCAGGGATTGCCTTTTCTATAGTAAATTATTCAAAAAATAATTTTATACTGTCGCAAATTTTAATTACGCCAGGGATTGCCTTTTCTATAGTAAATTATTCAAAAAATAATTTTATACTGTCGCCAATTTTAATTACGCCAGGGATTGCCTTTTCTATAGTAAATTATTCAAAAAATAATTTTATACTGTCGCAAATTTTAATTACGCCAGGGATTGCCTTTTCTATAGTAAATTATTCAAAAAATAATTTTCTACTGTCGCAAATTTTAATTGCGCCAAGGATTGCCTTTTCTATAGTAAATTATTCAAAAAATAATTTTCTACTGTCGCAAATTTAAAGTGCGCCAGGGATTGCCTTTTCTATAGTAAATTATTCAAAAAATAGTTTTATAATGTCGCAAATTTTAATTACGCCAAGGATTGCCTTTTCTATAGTAAATTATTCAAAAAATAATTTTATACTGTCGCAAATTTTAAGTGCGCCAGGGATTGCCTTTTCTATAGTAAATTATTCAAAAAATAATTTTCTACTGTCGCAAATTTTAAGTGCGCCAGGGATTGCCTTTTCTATAGTAAATTATTCAAAAAATAATTTTTTACTATCGCAAGTTTTAATTGCGCCAGGGATTGCCTTTTCTACAGTAAATTATTCAAAAAATAATTTTCTACTCTCGAAAATTTTAATTACGCCAGGGATTGCCTTTTCTATAGTAAATTATTCAAAAAATAATTTTCTACTGTCGCAAATTTTAAATACGCCAGAGATTGCCTTTTCTATAGTAAATTATTCAAAAAATAAGTTTTTACTGTCGCAAATTTTAATTACCCCAGGGATTGCATTTTCTATAGTAAATTATTCAAAAAAACTTTTTACTGTCGCAAATTTTAATTACGCCAGGGATTGCCTTTTCTATAGTAAATTATTCAAAAAATAATTTTCAACTGTCGCAAATTTTAATTACGCCAGGGATTGCCTTTTCTATAGTAAATTATTCAAAAAATAATTTTCAACTGTCGCAAATTTTAATTACGCCAGGGATTGCATTTTCTATAGTAAATTATTCAAAAAATAATTTTTTTCCATCGCAAGTTTTAATTACGCCAGGGATTGCCTTTTCTACAGTAAATTATTCAAAAAATAATTTTTTCCTATCGCAAGTTTTAATTGCGCCAGGGATTGCCTTTTCTACAGTAAATTATTCAAAAAATAATTTTCTACTATCGCAAATTTTAATTACGCCAGAGATTGCCTTTTATATAGTAAATTTTTCAAAAAATTATTTTCTACTGTCGCAAATTTTAATTGCGCCAGGGATTGCCTTTCTACAGTAAATTTTTCAAAAAATAATTTTTTACTGTCGCAAATTGTAATTGCGCCAGGGATTGCCTTTTCTATAGTAAATTATTCAAAAAATAATTTTTTACTGTCGCAAATTTCAAATCCGCCAGGGATTGCCTTTTCTATAGTAAATTTCTCACAAATTAATTTCTTACTGTCGCAAGTTTTAATTACGCCAGGGATTGCCTTTTCTACAGTAAATTATTCAAAAAATAATTTTCAACTGTCGCAAATTTTAATTACGCCAGGGATTGCCTTTTCTATAGTAAATTATTCAAAAAATAATTTTTTAATATCGCAAGTTTTAACTGCGCCAGGGATTGCCTTTTCTACAGTAATTTATTCAAAAAATAATTTTCTACTGTCTCAAATTTTAATTACGCCAGGCATTGCCTTTTATATAGTAAATTTTTCAAAAATTAATTTTCTACTCTCACAAATTTTAATTGCGCCAGGGATTGCCTTTTCTATAGTAAATTATTCAAAAAATAATTTTCAACTGTCGCAAATTTTAATTACGCCAGGGATTGCCTTTTCTATAGTAAATTATTCAAAAAATAATTTTCAACTGTCGCAAATTTTAATTACGCCAGGGATTGCCTTTTCTATAGTAAATTATTCAAAAAAATAATTTTCTACTGTCGCAAACTTTAATTACGCCAGGGATTGCCTTTTCTATAGTAAATTATTCAAAAAAATACTTTTCAACTGTCGCAAATTTTAAGTGCGCCAGGGATTGCCTTTTCTATAGTAAATTATTCAAAAAATAATTTTATACTGTCGCAAATTTTAATTACGCCAGGGATTGCCTTTTCTATAGTAAATTATTCAAAAAATAATTTTATACTGTCGCCAATTTTAATTACGCCAGGGATTGCCTTTTCTATAGTAAATTATTCAAAAAATAATTTTATACTGTCGCAAATTTTAATTACGCCAGGGATTGCCTTTTCTATAGTAAATTATTCAAAAAATAATTTTCTACTGTCGCAAATTTTAATTGCGCCAAGGATTGCCTTTTCTATAGTAAATTATTCAAAAAATAATTTTCTACTGTCGCAAATTTAAAGTGCGCCAGGGATTGCCTTTTCTATAGTAAATTATTCAAAAAATAGTTTTATAATGTCGCAAATTTTAATTACGCCAAGGATTGCCTTTTCTATAGTAAATTATTCAAAAAATAATTTTATACTGTCGCAAATTTTAAGTGCGCCAGGGATTGCCTTTTCTATAGTAAATTATTCAAAAAATAATTTTCTACTGTCGCAAATTTTAAGTGCGCCAGGGATTGCCTTTTCTATAGTAAATTATTCAAAAAATAATTTTTTACTATCGCAAGTTTTAATTGCGCCAGGGATTGCCTTTTCTACAGTAAATTATTCAAAAAATAATTTGCTACTCTCGAAAATTTTAATTACGCCAGGGATTGCCTTTTCTATAGTAAATTATTCAAAAAATAATTTTCTACTGTCGCAAATTTTAAATACGCCAGAGATTGCCTTTTCTATAGTAAATTATTCAAAAAATAAGTTTTTACTGTCGCAAATTTTAATTACCCCAGGGATTGCATTTTCTATAGTAAATTATTCAAAAAAACTTTTTACTGTCGCAAATTTTAATTACGCCAGGGATTGCCTTTTCTATAGTAAATTATTCAAAAAATAATTTTCAACTGTCGCAAATTTTAATTACGCCAGGGATTGCCTTTTCTATAGTAAATTATTCAAAAAATAATTTTCAACTGTCGCAAATTTTAATTACGCCAGGGATTGCATTTTCTATAGTAAATTATTCAAAAAATAATTTTTTTCCATCGCAAGTTTTAATTACGCCAGGGATTGCCTTTTCTACAGTAAATTATTCAAAAAATAATTTTTTCCTATCGCAAGTTTTAATTGCGCCAGGGATTGCCTTTTCTACAGTAAATTATTCAAAAAATAATTTTCTACTATCGCAAATTTTAATTACGCCAGAGATTGCCTTTTATATAGTAAATTTTTCAAAAAATTATTTTCTACTGTCGCAAATTTTAATTGCGCCAGGGATTGCCTTTCTACAGTAAATTTTTCAAAAAATAATTTTTTACTGTCGCAAATTGTAATTGCGCCAGGGATTGCCTTTTCTATAGTAAATTATTCAAAAAATAATTTTTTACTGTCGCAAATTTCAAATCCGCCAGGGATTGCCTTTTCTATAGTAAATTTCTCACAAATTAATTTCTTACTGTCGCAAGTTTTAATTACGCCAGGGATTGCCTTTTCTACAGTAAATTATTCAAAAAATAATTTTCAACTGTCGCAAATTTTAATTACGCCAGGGATTGCCTTTTCTATAGTAAATTATTCAAAAAATAATTTTTTAATATCGCAAGTTTTAACTGGGCCAGGGATTGCCTTTTCTACAGTAAATTATTCAAAAAATAATTTTCTACTGTCTCAAATTTTAATTACGCCAGGCATTGCCTTTTATATAGTAAATTTTTCAAAAATTAATTTTCTACTCTCACAAATTTTAATTGCGCCAGGGATTGCCTTTTCTATAGTAAATTATTCAAAAAATAATTTTCAACTGTCGCAAATTTTAATTACGCCAGGGATTGCCTTTTCTATAGTAAATTATTCAAAAAATAATTTTCAACTGTCGCAAATTTTAATTACGCCAGGGATTGCCTTTTCTATAGTAAATTATTCAAAAAAATAATTTTCTACTGTCGCAAACTTTAATTACGCCAGGGATTGCCTTTTCTATAGTAAATTATTCAAAAAAATACTTTTCAACTGTCGCAAATTTTAATTACGCCAGGGATTGCCTTTTCTATAGTAAATTATTCAAAAATTAATTTTCTACTGTCGCAAATTTTAATTGCGCCAGGGATTGCCTTTCTACAGTAAATTTTTCAAAAAATAATTTTTTACTGTCGCAAATTGTAATTGCGCCAGGGATTGCCTTTTCTATAGTAAATTATTCAAAAAATAATTTTTTACTGTCGCAAATTTCAAATCCGCCAGGGATTGCCTTTTCTATAGTAAATTTCTCACATATTAATTTCTTACTGTCGCAAGTTTTAATTACGCCAGGGATTGCCTTTTCTACAGTAAATTATTCAAAAAATAATTTTCAACTGTCGCAAATTTTAATTACGGGCATTGCCTTTTATATAGTAAATTTTTCAAAAATTAATTTTCTACTCTCACAAATTTTAATTGCGCCAGGGATTGCCTTTTCTATAGTAAATTATTCAAAAAATAATTTTCAACTGTCGCAAATTTTAATTACGCCAGGGATTGCCTTTTCTATAGTAAATTATTCAAAAAATAATTTTCAACTGTCGCAAATTTTAATTACGCCAGGGATTGCCTTTTCTATAGTAAATTATTCAAAAAATAATTTTCTACTGTCGCAAACTTTAATTACGCCAGGGATTGCCTTTTCTATAGTAAATTATTCAAAAAAATACTTTTCAACTGTCGCAAATTTTAATTACGCCAGGGATTGCCTTTTCTATAGTAAATTATTCAAAAATTAATTTTCTACTGTCGCAAATTTTAATTGCGCCAGGGATTGCCTTTCTACAGTAAATTTTTCAAAAAATAATTTTTTACTGTCGCAAATTGTAATTGCGCCAGGGATTGCCTTTTCTATAGTAAATTATTCAAAAAATAATTTTTTACTGTCGCAAATTTCAAATCCGCCAGGGATTGCCTTTTCTATAGTAAATTTCTCACAAATTAATTTCTTACTGTCGCAAGTTTTAATTACGCCAGGGATTGCCTTTTCTACAGTAAATTATTCAAAAAATAATTTTCAACTGTCGCAAATTTTAATTACGCCAGGGATTGCCTTTTCTATAGTAAATTATTCAAAAAATAATTTTTTAATATCGCAAGTTTTAACTGCGCCAGGGATTGCCTTTTCTACAGTAAATTATTCAAAAAATAATTTTCTACTGTCTCAAATTTTAATTACGCCAGGCATTGCCTTTTCTATAGTAAATTTCTCACAAATTAATTTCTTACTGTCGCAAATTTTAAATACGCCAGGGATTGCCTTTTATATAGTAAATTTTTCAAAAATTAATTTTCTACTGTCGCAAATTTTAATTGCGCCAGGGATTGCCTTTCTACAGTAAATTTTTCAAAAAATAATTTTTTACTGTCGCAAATTGTAATTGCGCCAGGGATTGCCTTTTCTATAGTAAATTATTCAAAAAATAATTTTTTACTGCCGCAAATTTCAAATCCGCCAGGGATTGCCTTTTCTATAGTAAATTTCTCACAAATTAATTTCTTACGGTCGCAAATTTTAAATACGCCAGGGATTGCCTTTTCTATAGTAAATTATTCAAAAAATAATTATCTACTGTCGCAAATTTTAAATACGCCAGGGATTGCCTTTTCTATAGTAAATTATTCAAAAAATAATTTTCTACTGTCGCAAATTTTAATTACGCCAGGGATTGCCTTTTCTATAGTAAATTATTCAAAAAATAATTTTCAACTGTCGCAAATTTTAATTACGCCAGGGATTGCCTTTTCTATAGTAAATTATTCAAAAAATAATTTTTTACTGTCGCAAATTTTAATTGCGCCAGGGATTGCCTTTTCTACAGTAAATTATTCAAAAAATAATTTTCTACTGTCGCAAATTTTAATTACGCCAGGGATTGCCTTTTATATAGTAAATTTTTCAAAAATTAATTTTCTACTGTCGCAAATTTTAATTGCACCAGGGATTGCCTTTCTACAGTAAATTTTTCAAAAAATAATTTTTTACTGTCGCAAATTGTAACTGCGACAAGGATTGCCTTTTCCATAGTAAATTATTCAAAAAATAATTTTTTACTGTCGCAAATTTCAAATCCGCCAGGGATTGCATTTTCTATAGTAAATTTCTCACAAATTAATTTCTTTCTGTCGCAAATTTTAAATACGCCAGGGATTGCCTTTTCTATAGTAAATTATTCAAAAAATAATTTTATACTGTCGCAAATTTTAATTGCGCCAGGGATTGCCTTTTCTATAGTAAATTATTCAAAAAATAATTTTCTACTGTCGCAAATTTTAATTGCGCCAGGGATTGCCTTTTCTATAGTAAATTATTCAAAAAATAATTTTCAACTGTCGCAAATTTTAATTGCGCCAGGGATTGCCTTTTCTATAGTAAATTATTCAAAAAATAATTTTTTACTGTCGCAAATTTTAATTAGGCCAGGGATTGCCTTTTCTATAGTAAATTATTCAAAAAATTATTTTTTACTGTCGCAAATTTTAAATATCCCAGGGATCGCCTTTTCTATAGTAAATTATTCAAAAAACAATTTTCTACTGTCGCAAATTTTAATTGCGCCAGGGATTGCCTTTTCTATAGTAAATTATTCAAAAAATAACTTTCTACTGTCGCAAATTTTAATTACGCCAGGGATTGCCTTTTCTATAGTAAATTATTCAAAAAATAATTTTCAACTGTCGCAAATTTTAAATACGCCAGGGATCGCCTTTTCTATAGTAAATTATTCGAAAAATAATTTTCTACTGTCGCAAATTTTAATTACGCCCGGGATTGCCTTTTCTATAGTAAATTATTCAAAAAATAATTTTATACTGTGACAAATTTTAAGTGCGCCAGGGATTGCCTTTTCTATAGTAAATTATTCAAAAAATAATTTTATACTGTCGCAAATTTTAATTACGCCAGGGATTGCCTTTTCTATAGTAAATTATTCAAAAAATAATTTTATACTGTCGCCAATTTTAATTACGCCAGGGATTGCCTTTTCTATAGTAAATTATTCAAAAAATAATTTTATACTGTCGCAAATTTTAATTACGCCAGGGATTGCCTTTTCTATAGTAAATTATTCAAAAAATTATTTTCTACTGTCGCAAATTTTAATTGCGCCAAGGATTGCCTTTTCTATAGTAAATTATTCAAAAAATAATTTTCTACTGTCGCAAATTTAAAGTGCGCCAGGGATTGCCTTTTCTATAGTAAATTATTCAAAAAATAGTTTTATAATGTCGCAAATTTTAATTACGCCAAGGATTGCCTTTTCTATAGTAAATTATTCAAAAAATAATTTTATACTGTCGCAAATTTTAAGTGCGCCAGGGATTGCCTTTTCTATAGTAAATTATTCAAAAAATAATTTTCTACTGTCGCAAATTTTAAGTGCGCCAGGGATTGCCTTTTCTATAGTAAATTATTCAAAAAATAATTTTTTACTATCGCAAGTTTTAATTGCGCCAGGGATTGCCTTTTCTACAGTAAATTATTCAAAAAATAATTTTCTACTCTCGAAAATTTTAATTACGCCAGGGATTGCCTTTTCTATAGTAAATTATTCAAAAAATAATTTTCTACTGTCGCAAATTTTAAATACGCCAGAGATTGCCTTTTCTATAGTAAATTATTCAAAAAATAACTTTTTACTGTCGCAAATTTTAATTACCCCAGGGATTGCATTTTCTATAGTAAATTATTCAAAAAAACTTTTTACTGTCGCAAATTTTAATTACGCCAGGGATTGCCTTTTCTATAGTAAATTATTCAAAAAATAATTTTCAACTGTCGCAAATTTTAATTACGCCAGGGATTGCCTTTTCTATAGTAAATTATTCAAAAAATAATTTTCAACTGTCGCAAATTTTAATTACGCCAGGGATTGCATTTTCTATAGTAAATTATTCAAAAAATAATTTTTTTCCATCGCAAGTTTTAATTACGCCAGGGATTGCCTTTTCTACAGTAAATTATTCAAAAAATAATTTTTTCCTATCGCAAGTTTTAATTGCGCCAGGGATTGCCTTTTCTATAGTAAATTATTCAAAAAATAACTTTCTACTGTCGCAAATTTTAATTACGCCAGGGATTGCCTTTTCTATAGTAAATTATTCAAAAAATAATTTTCAACTGTCGCAAATTTTAAATACGCCAGGGATCGCCTTTTCTATAGTAAATTATTCGAAAAATAATTTTCTACTGTCGCAAATTTTAATTACGCCCGGGATTGCCTTTTCTATAGTAAATTATTCAAAAAATAATTTTATACTGTGACAAATTTTAAGTGCGCCAGGGATTGCCTTTTCTATAGTAAATTATTCAAAAAATAATTTTATACTGTCGCAAATTTTAATTACGCCAGGGATTGCCTTTTCTATAGTAAATTATTCAAAAAATAATTTTATACTGTCGCCAATTTTAATTACGCCAGGGATTGCCTTTTCTATAGTAAATTATTCAAAAAATAATTTTATACTGTCGCAAATTTTAATTACGCCAGGGATTGCCTTTTCTATAGTAAATTATTCAAAAAATTATTTTCTACTGTCGCAAATTTTAATTGCGCCAAGGATTGCCTTTTCTATAGTAAATTATTCAAAAAATAATTTTCTACTGTCGCAAATTTAAAGTGCGCCAGGGATTGCCTTTTCTATAGTAAATTATTCAAAAAATAGTTTTATAATGTCGCAAATTTTAATTACGCCAAGGATTGCCTTTTCTATAGTAAATTATTCAAAAAATAATTTTATACTGTCGCAAATTTTAAGTGCGCCAGGGATTGCCTTTTCTATAGTAAATTATTCAAAAAATAATTTTCTACTGTCGCAAATTTTAAGTGCGCCAGGGATTGCCTTTTCTATAGTAAATTATTCAAAAAATAATTTTTTACTATCGCAAGTTTTAATTGCGCCAGGGATTGCCTTTTCTACAGTAAATTATTCAAAAAATAATTTTCTACTCTCGAAAATTTTAATTACGCCAGGGATTGCCTTTTCTATAGTAAATTATTCAAAAAATAATTTTCTACTGTCGCAAATTTTAAATACGCCAGAGATTGCCTTTTCTATAGTAAATTATTCAAAAAATAACTTTTTACTGTCGCAAATTTTAATTACCCCAGGGATTGCATTTTCTATAGTAAATTATTCAAAAAAACTTTTTACTGTCGCAAATTTTAATTACGCCAGGGATTGCCTTTTCTATAGTAAATTATTCAAAAAATAATTTTCAACTGTCGCAAATTTTAATTACGCCAGGGATTGCCTTTTCTATAGTAAATTATTCAAAAAATAATTTTCAACTGTCGCAAATTTTAATTACGCCAGGGATTGCATTTTCTATAGTAAATTATTCAAAAAATAATTTTTTTCCATCGCAAGTTTTAATTACGCCAGGGATTGCCTTTTCTACAGTAAATTATTCAAAAAATAATTTTTTCCTATCGCAAGTTTTAATTGCGCCAGGGATTGCCTTTTCTACAGTAAATTATTCAAAAAATAATTTCTACTATCTATCGCAAATTTTAATTACGCCAGAGATTGCCTTTTATATAGTAAATTTTTCAAAAAATTATTTTCTACTGTCGCAAATTTTAATTGCGCCAGGGATTGCCTTTCTACAGTAAATTTTTCAAAAAATAATTTTTTACTGTCGCAAATTGTAATTGCGCCAGGGATTGCCTTTTCTATAGTAAATTATTCAAAAAATAATTTTTTACTGTCGCAAATTTCAAATCCGCCAGGGATTGCCTTTTCTATAGTAAATTTCTCACAAATTAATTTCTTACTGTCGCAAGTTTTAATTACGCCAGGGATTGCCTTTTCTACAGTAAATTATTCAAAAAATAATTTTCAACTGTCGCAAATTTTAATTACGCCAGGGATTGCCTTTTCTATAGTAAATTATTCAAAAAATAATTTTTTAATATCGCAAGTTTTTAACTGCGCCAGGGATTGCCTTTTCTACAGTAATTTATTCAAAAAATAATTTTCTACTGTCTCAAATTTTAATTACGCCAGGCATTGCCTTTTATATAGTAAATTTTTCAAAAATTAATTTTCTACTCTCACAAATTTTAATTGCGCCAGGGATTGCCTTTTCTATAGTAAATTATTCAAAAATAATTTTCAACTGTCGCAAATTTTAATTACGCCAGGGATTGCCTTTTCTATAGTAAATTATTCAAAAAATAATTTTCAACTGTCGCAAATTTTAATTACGCCAGGGATTGCCTTTTCTATAGTAAATTATTCAAAAAAATAATTTTCTACTGTCGCAAACTTTAATTACGCCAGGGATTGCCTTTTCTATAGTAAATTATTCAAAAAAATACTTTTCAACTGTCGCAAATTTTAAGTGCGCCAGGGATTGCCTTTTCTATAGTAAATTATTCAAAAAATAATTTTATACTGTCGCAAATTTTAATTACGCCAGGGATTGCCTTTTCTATAGTAAATTATTCAAAAAATAATTTTATACTGTCGCCAATTTTAATTACGCCAGGGATTGCCTTTTCTATAGTAAATTATTCAAAAAATAATTTTATACTGTCGCAAATTTTAATTACGCCAGGGATTGCCTTTTCTATAGTAAATTATTCAAAAAATAATTTTCTACTGTCGCAAATTTTAATTGCGCCAAGGATTGCCTTTTCTATAGTAAATTATTCAAAAAATAATTTTCTACTGTCGCAAATTTAAAGTGCGCCAGGGATTGCCTTTTCTATAGTAAATTATTCAAAAAATAGTTTTATAATGTCGCAAATTTTAATTACGCCAAGGATTGCCTTTTCTATAGTAAATTATTCAAAAAATAATTTTATACTGTCGCAAATTTTAAGTGCGCCAGGGATTGCCTTTTCTATAGTAAATTATTCAAAAAATAATTTTCTACTGTCGCAAATTTTAAGTGCGCCAGGGATTGCCTTTTCTATAGTAAATTATTCAAAAAATAATTTTTTACTATCGCAAGTTTTAATTGCGCCAGGGATTGCCTTTTCTACAGTAAATTATTCAAAAAATAATTTTCTACTCTCGAAAATTTTAATTACGCCAGGGATTGCCTTTTCTATAGTAAATTATTCAAAAAATAATTTTCTACTGTCGCAAATTTTAAATACGCCAGAGATTGCCTTTTCTATAGTAAATTATTCAAAAAATAAGTTTTTACTGTCGCAAATTTTAATTACCCCAGGGATTGCATTTTCTATAGTAAATTATTCAAAAAAACTTTTTACTGTCGCAAATTTTAATTACGCCAGGGATTGCCTTTTCTATAGTAAATTATTCAAAAAATAATTTTCAACTGTCGCAAATTTTAATTACGCCAGGGATTGCCTTTTCTATAGTAAATTATTCAAAAAATAATTTTCAACTGTCGCAAATTTTAATTACGCCAGGGATTGCATTTTCTATAGTAAATTATTCAAAAAATAATTTTTTCCATCGCAAGTTTTAATTACGCCAGGGATTGCCTTTTCTACAGTAAATTATTCAAAAAATAATTTTTTCCTATCGCAAGTTTTAATTGCGCCAGGGATTGCCTTTTCTACAGTAAATTATTCAAAAAATAATTTTCTACTATCGCAAATTTTAATTACGCCAGAGATTGCCTTTTATATAGTAAATTTTTCAAAAAATTATTTTCTACTGTCGCAAATTTTAATTGCGCCAGGGATTGCCTTTCTACAGTAAATTTTTCAAAAAAGAATTTTTTACTGTCGCAAATTGTAATTGCGCCAGGGATTGCCTTTTCTATAGTAAATTATTCAAAAAATAATTTTTTACTGTCGCAAATTTCAAATCCGCCAGGGATTGCCTTTTCTATAGTAAATTTCTCACAAATTAATTTCTTACTGTCGCAAGTTTTAATTACGCCAGGGATTGCCTTTTCTACAGTAAATTATTCAAAAAATAATTTTCAACTGTCGCAAATTTTAATTACGCCAGGGATTGCCTTTTCTATAGTAAATTATTCAAAAAATAATTTTATAATGTCGCAAATTTTAATTACGCCAAGGATTGCCTTTTCTATAGTAAATTATTCAAAAAATAATTTTATACTGTCGCAAATTTTAAGTGCGCCAGGGATTGCCTTTTCTATAGTAAATTATTCAAAAATAATTTTCTACTGTCGCAAATTTTAAGTGCGCCAGGGATTGCCTTTTCTATAGTAAATTATTCAAAAAATAATTTTTTACTATCGCAAGTTTTAATTGCGCCAGGGATTGCCTTTTCTACAGTAAATTATTCAAAAAATAATTTTCTACTGTCGAAAATTTTAATTACGCCAGGGATTGCCTTTTCTATAGTAAATTATTCAAAAAATAATTATCTACTGTCGCAAATTTTAAATACGCCAGGGATTGCCTTTTCTATAGTAAATTATTCAAAAAATAAGTTTTTACTGTCGCAAATTTTAATTACCCCAGGGATTGCCTTTTCTATAGTAAATTATTCAAAAATAATTTTCTACTGTCGCAAATTTTAAGTGCGCCAGGGATTGCCTTTTCTATAGTAAATTATTCAAAAAATAATTTTTTACTATCGCAAGTTTTAATTGCGCCAGGGATTGCCTTTTCTACAGTAAATTATTCAAAAAATAATTTTCAACTGTCGCAAATTTTAATTACGCCAGGGATTGCCTTTTCTATAGTAAATTATTCAAAAAATAATTTTTTAATATCGCAAGTTTTAACTGCGCCAGGGATTGCCTTTTCTACAGTAAATTATTCAAAAAATAATTTTCTACTGTCTCAAATTTTAATTACGCCAGGCATTGCCTTTTATATAGTAAATTTTTCAAAAATTAATTTTCTACTCTCACAAATTTTAATTGCGCCAGGTATTGCCTTTTCTATAGTAAATTATTCAAAAAATAATTTTCAACTGTCGCAAATTTTAATTACGCCAGGGATTGCCTTTTCTATAGTAAATTATTCAAAAAATAATTTTCAACTGTCGCAAATTTTAATTACGCCAGGGATTGCCTTTTCTATAGTAAATTATTCAAAAAATAATTTTCTACTGTCGCAAACTTTAATTACGCCAGGGATTGCCTTTTCTATAGTAAATTATTCAAAAAAATACTTTTCAACTGTCGCAAATTTTAATTACGCCAGGGATTGCCTTTTCTATAGTAAATTATTCAAAAATTAATTTTCTACTGTCGCAAATTTTAATTGCGCCAGGGATTGCCTTTCTACAGTAAATTTTTCAAAAAATAATTTTTTACTGTCGCAAATTGTAATTGCGCCAGGGATTGCCTTTTCTATAGTAAATTATTCAAAAAATAATTTTTTACTGTCGCAAATTTCAAATCCGCCAGGGATTGCCTTTTCTATAGTAAATTTCTCACAAATTAATTTCTTACTGTCGCAAGTTTTAATTACGCCAGGGATTGCCTTTTCTACAGTAAATTATTCAAAAAATAATTTTCAACTGTCGCAAATTTTAATTACGCCAGGGATTGCCTTTTCTATAGTAAATTATTCAAAAAATAATTTTTTAATATCGCAAGTTTTAACTGCGCCAGGGATTGCCTTTTCTACAGTAAATTATTCAAAAAATAATTTTCTACTGTCTCAAATTTTAATTACGCCAGGCATTGCCTTTTCTATAGTAAATTTCTCACAAATTAATTTCTTACTGTCGCAAATTTTAAATACGCCAGGGATTGCCTTTTATATAGTAAATTTTTCAAAAATTAATTTTCTACTGTCGCAAATTTTAATTGCGCCAGGGATTGCCTTTCTACAGTAAATTTTTCAAAAAATAATTTTTTACTGTCGCAAATTGTAATTGCGCCAGGGATTGCCTTTTCTATAGTAAATTATTCAAAAAATAATTTTTTACTGCCGCAAATTTCAAATCCGCCAGGGATTGCCTTTTCTATAGTAAATTTCTCACAAATTAATTTCTTACGGTCGCAAATTTTAAATACGCCAGGGATTGCCTTTTCTATAGTAAATTATTCAAAAAATAATTATCTACTGTCGCAAATTTTAAATACGCCAGGGATTGCCTTTTCTATAGTAAATTATTCAAAAAATAATTTTCTACTGTCGCAAATTTTAATTACGCCAGGGATTGCCTTTTCTATAGTAAATTATTCAAAAAATAATTTTTTACTGTCCCAAATTTTAAGTGCGCCAGGGATTGCCTTTTCTATAGTAAATTATTCAAAAAATAATTTTCTACTGTCGCAAAATTTAATTACGCCAGGGATTGCCTTTTCTATAGTAAATTATTCAAAAAATAATTTTCTACTGTCGCAAATTTTAATTACGCCAGGGATTGCCTTTTCTATAGTAAATTATTCAAAAAATAATTTTTTACTGTCGCAAATTTCAAGTGCGCCAGGGATTGCCTTTTCTATAGTAAATTATTCAAAAAATAATTTTTTACTGTCGCAAATTTTAATTACGCCAGGGATTGCCTTTTCTATAGTAAATTATTCAGAAAATAATTTTCAACTGTCGCAAATTTTAACTGCGCCAGGGGTTGCCTTTTCTATAGTAAATTATTCAAAAAATAATTTTTTACTGTCGCAAATTTTAATTACGCCAGGGATTGCCTTTTCTATAGTAAATTATTTAAAAAATAATTTTTTACTGTCGCAAATTTTAAATATCCCAGGGATTGCCTTTTCTATAGTAAATTATTCAAAGAATAATTTTCAACTGTCGCAAATTTTAATTACGCCAGGGATTGCCTTTTCTATAGTAAATTATTCAAAAAATAATTTTCTACTGTCGCAAACTTTAATTACGCCAGGGATTGCCTTTTCTATAGTAAATTATTCAAAAAAATACTTTTCAACTGTCGCAAATTTTAAGTGCGCCAGGGATTGCCTTTTCTATAGTAAATTATTCAAAAAATAATTTTATACTGTCGCAAATTTTAATTACGCCAGGGATTGCCTTTTCTATAGTAAATTATTCAAAAAATAATTTTATACTGTCGCCAATTTTAATTACGCCAGGGATTGCCTTTTCTATAGTAAATTATTCAAAAAATAATTTTATACTGTCGCAAATTTTAATTACGCCAGGGATTGCCTTTTCTATAGTAAATTATTCAAAAAATAATTTTCTACTGTCGCAAATTTTAACTGCGCCAAGGATTGCCTTTTCTATAGTAAATTATTCAAAAAATAATTTTCTACTGTCGCAAATTTAAAGTGCGCCAGGGATTGCCTTTTCTATAGTAAATTATTCAAAAAATAGTTTTATAATGTCGCAAATTTTAATTACGCCAAGGATTGCCTTTTCTATAGTAAATTATTCAAAAAATAATTTTATACTGTCGCAAATTTTAAGTGCGCCAGGGATTGCCTTTTCTATAGTAAATTATTCAAAAAATAATTTTCTACTGTCGCAAATTTTAAGTGCGCCAGGGATTGCCTTTTCTATAGTAAATTATTCAAAAAATAATTTTTTACTATCGCAAGTTTTAATTGCGCCAGGGATTGCCTTTTCTACAGTAAATTATTCAAAAAATAATTTTCTACTCTCGAAAATTTTAATTACGCCAGGGATTGCCTTTTCTATAGTAAATTATTCAAAAAATAATTTTCTACTGTCGCAAATTTTAAATACGCCAGAGATTGCCTTTTCTATAGTAAATTATTCAAAAAATAAGTTTTTACTGTCGCAAATTTTAATTACCCCAGGGATTGCATTTTCTATAGTAAATTATTCAAAAAAACTTTTTACTGTCGCAAATTTTAATTACGCCAGGGATTGCCTTTTCTATAGTAAATTATTCAAAAAATAATTTTCAACTGTCGCAAATTTTAATTACGCCAGGGATTGCCTTTTCTATAGTAAATTATTCAAAAAATAATTTTCAACTGTCGCAAATTTTAATTACGCCAGGGATTGCATTTTCTATAGTAAATTATTCAAAAAATAATTTTTTTCCATCGCAAGTTTTAATTACGCCAGGGATTGCCTTTTCTACAGTAAATTATTCAAAAAATAATTTTTTCCTATCGCAAGTTTTAATTGCGCCAGGGATTGCCTTTTCTACAGTAAATTATTCAAAAAATAATTTTCTACTATCGCAAATTTTAATTACGCCAGAGATTGCCTTTTATATAGTAAATTTTTCAAAAAATTATTTTCTACTGTCGCAAATTTTAATTGCGCCAGGGATTGCCTTTCTACAGTAAATTTTTCAAAAAATAATTTTTTACTGTCGCAAATTGTAATTGCGCCAGGGATTGCCTTTTCTATAGTAAATTATTCAAAAAATAATTTTTTACTGTCGCAAATTTCAAATCCGCCAGGGATTGCCTTTTCTATAGTAAATTTCTCACAAATTAATTTCTTACTGTCGCAAGTTTTAATTACGCCAGGGATTGCCTTTTCTACAGTAAATTATTCAAAAAATAATTTTCAACTGTCGCAAATTTTAATTACGCCAGGGATTGCCTTTTCTATAGTAAATTATTCAAAAAATAATTTTATAATGTCGCAAATTTTAATTACGCCAAGGATTGCCTTTTCTATAGTAAATTATTCAAAAAATAATTTTATACTGTCGCAAATTTTAAGTGCGCCAGGGATTGCCTTTTCTATAGTAAATTATTCAAAAATAATTTTCTACTGTCGCAAATTTTAAGTGCGCCAGGGATTGCCTTTTCTATAGTAAATTATTCAAAAAATAATTTTTTACTATCGCAAGTTTTAATTGCGCCAGGGATTGCCTTTTCTACAGTAAATTATTCAAAAAATAATTTTCTACTGTCGAAAATTTTAATTACGCCAGGGATTGCCTTTTCTATAGTAAATTATTCAAAAAATAATTATCTACTGTCGCAAATTTTAAATACGCCAGGGATTGCCTTTTCTATAGTAAATTATTCAAAAAATAAGTTTTTACTGTCGCAAATTTTAATTACCCCAGGGATTGCCTTTTCTATAGTAAATTATTCAAAAATAATTTTCTACTGTCGCAAATTTTAAGTGCGCCAGGGATTGCCTTTTCTATAGTAAATTATTCAAAAAATAATTTTTTACTATCGCAAGTTTTAATTGCGCCAGGGATTGCCTTTTCTACAGTAAATTATTCAAAAAATAATTTTCAACTGTCGCAAATTTTAATTACGCCAGGGATTGCCTTTTCTATAGTAAATTATTCAAAAAATAATTTTTTAATATCGCAAGTTTTAACTGCGCCAGGGATTGCCTTTTCTACAGTAAATTATTCAAAAAATAATTTTCTACTGTCTCAAATTTTAATTACGCCAGGCATTGCCTTTTATATAGTAAATTTTTCAAAAATTAATTTTCTACTCTCACAAATTTTAATTGCGCCAGGTATTGCCTTTTCTATAGTAAATTATTCAAAAAATAATTTTCAACTGTCGCAAATTTTAATTACGCCAGGGATTGCCTTTTCTATAGTAAATTATTCAAAAAATAATTTTCAACTGTCGCAAATTTTAATTACGCCAGGGATTGCCTTTTCTATAGTAAATTATTCAAAAAATAATTTTCTACTGTCGCAAACTTTAATTACGCCAGGGATTGCCTTTTCTATAGTAAATTATTCAAAAAAATACTTTTCAACTGTCGCAAATTTTAATTACGCCAGGGATTGCCTTTTCTATAGTAAATTATTCAAAAATTAATTTTCTACTGTCGCAAATTTTAATTGCGCCAGGGATTGCCTTTCTACAGTAAATTTTTCAAAAAATAATTTTTTACTGTCGCAAATTGTAATTGCGCCAGGGA
>CAWVNZ010000666.1:0-106720 GCA_963930735.1 Dioctria linearis
TAAAATTTGTGACAGTTGAAAATTAGTTTTTGAATAATTTACTATAGAAAAGGCAATCCCTGGCGTAATTAAAATTTGTGACAGTATAAAATTAGTTTTTGAATAATTTACCTATAGAAAAGGCAATCCCTGGCGCAATTAAAATTTGTGACAGTTGAAAATTAGTTTTTGAATAATTTACTATAGAAAAGGCAATCCCTGGCGCAATTAAAATTTGTGACAGTATAAAATTAGTTTTTGAATAATTTACTATAGAAAAGTCAATCCCTGGGATATTTAAAATTTGCGACAGTATAAAATTATTTTTTGAATAATTTACTATAGAAAAGTCAATCCCTGGGATATTTAAAATTTGTGACAGTATAAAATTATTTTTTGAATAATTTACTATAGAAAAGGCAATCCTGGGATATTTAAAATTTGCGACAGTATAAAATTAGTTTTGAATAATTTACTATAGAAAAGTCAATCCCTGGCGCAATTAAAATTTGTGACAGTATAAAATTAGTTTTTGAATAATTTACTATAGAAAAGTCAATCCCTGGCGTAATTAAAATTTGTGACAGTATAAAATTAGTTTTTGAATAATTTACTATAGAAAAGTCAATCCCTGGCGCAATTAAAATTTGTGACAGTTGAAAATTAGTTTTTGAAAAATTTACTATAGAAAAGTCAATCCCTGGCGCAATTAAAATTTGTGACAGTATAAAATTAGTTTTTGAATAATTTACTATAGAAAAGGCAATCCCTGGCGCAATTAAAATTTGTGACAGTTGAAAATTAGTTTTTGAATAATTTACTATAGAAAAGGCAATCCCTGGGATATTTAAAATTTGTGACAGTATAAAATTAGTTTTTGAATAATTTACTATAGAAAAGTCAATCCCTGGCGCAATTAAAATTTGTGACAGTATAAAATTAGTTTTTGAATAATTTACTATAGAAAAGGCAATCCCTGGCGTAATTAAAATTTGCGACAGTTGAAAATTATTTTTTGAATAATTTACTATAGAAAAGTCAATCCCTGGCGCAATTAAAATTTGTGACAGTATAAAATTAGTTTTTGAATAATTTACTATAGAAAAGTCAATCCCTGGCGTAATTAAAATTTGTGACAGTATAAAATTAGTTTTTGAATAATTTACTATAGAAAAGTCAATCCCTGGCGCAATTAAAATTTGTGACAGTTGAAAATTAGTTTTTGAATAATTTACTATAGAAAAGTCAATCCCTGGGATATTTAAAATTTGTGACAGTATAAAATTAGTTTTTGAATAATTTACTATAGAAAAGGCAATCCCTGGCGCACATAAAAATTTGTGACAGTATAAAATTAGTTTTTGAATAATTTACTATAGAAAAGTCAATCCCTGGGATATTTAAAATTTGCGACAGTATAAAATTAGTTTTTGAATAATTTACTATAGAAAAGTCAATCCCTGGCGCAATTAAAATTTGCGACAGTATAAAATTATTTTTTGAAAAATTTACTATAGAAAAGTCAATCCCTGGGATATTTAAAATTTGTGACAGTATAAAATTATTTTTTGAATAATTTACTATAGAAAAGTCAATCCCTGGCGCAATTAAAATTTGCGACAGTATAAAATTAGTTTTTGAATAATTTACTATAGAAAAGTCAATCCCTGGCGTAATTAAAATTTGTGACAGTATAAAATTAGTTTTTGAATAATTTACTATAGAAAAGTCAATCCCTGGCGCAATTAAAATTTGTGACAGTATAAAATTATTTTTTGAATAATTTACTATAGAAAAGTCAATCCCTGGGATATTTAAAAATTTGCGACAGTATAAAATTAGTTTTTGAATAATTTACTATAGAAAAGTCAATCCCTGGGATATTTAAAATTTGCGACAGTATAAAATTAGTTTTTGAATAATTTACTATAGAAAAGTCAATCCCTGGCGCAATTAAAATTTGCGACAGTATAAAATTATTTTTTGAATAATTTACTATAGAAAAGTCAATCCCTGGCGTAATTAAAATTTGTGACAGTATAAAATTATTTTTTGAATAATTTACTATAGAAAAGTCAATCCCTGGCGTAATTAAAATTTGTGACAGTATAAAATTATTTTTTGAATAATTTACTATAGAAAAGTCAACCCCCTGGGATATTTAAAATTTGCGACAGTATAAAATTATTTTTTGAATAATTTACTATATAAAAGGCAATCCCTGGGATATTTAAAATTTGTGACAGTTGAAAATTAGTTTTTGAATAATTTACTATAGAAAAGGCAATCCCTGGCGCAATTAAAATTTGTGACAGTATAAAATTAGTTTTTGAATAATTTACTATAGAAAAGGCAATCCCTGGCGTAATTAAAATTTGTGACAGTATAAAATTAGTTTTCGAATAATTTACTATAGAAAAGTCAATCCCTGGCGCAATTAAAATTTGTGACAGTTGAAAATTAGTTTTTGAATAATTTACTATAGAAAAGGCAATCCCTGGCGTAATTAAAATTTGTGACAGTATAAAATTAGTTTTTGAATAATTTACTATAGAAAAGGCAATCCCTGGCGCAATTAAAATTTGTGACAGTTGAAAATTAGTTTTTGAATAATTTACTATAGAAAAGGCAATCCCTGGCGCAATTAAAATTTGTGACAGTATAAAATTAGTTTTTGAATAATTTACTATAGAAAAGTCAATCCCTGGGATATTTAAAATTTGCGACAGTATAAAATTATTTTTTGAATAATTTACTATAGAAAAGTCAATCCCTGGGATATTTAAAATTTGTGACAGTATAAAATTATTTTTTGAATAATTTACTATAGAAAAGGCAATCCCTGGGATATTTAAAATTTGCGACAGTATAAAATTAGTTTTTGAATAATTTACTATAGAAAAGTCAATCCCTGGCGCAATTAAAATTTGTGACAGTATAAAATTAGTTTTTGAATAATTTACTATAGAAAAGTCAATCCCTGGCGTAATTAAAATTTGTGACAGTATAAAATTAGTTTTTGAATAATTTACTATAGAAAAGTCAATCCCTGGCGCAATTAAAATTTGTGACAGTTGAAAATTAGTTTTTGAAAAATTTACTATAGAAAAGTCAATCCCTGGCGCAATTAAAATTTGTGACAGTATAAAATTAGTTTTTGAATAATTAACTATAGAAAAGGCAATCCCTGGCGCAATTAAAATTTGTGACAGTTGAAAATTAGTTTTTGAATAATTTACTATAGAAAAGGCAATCCCTGGGATATTTAAAATTTGTGACAGTATAAAATTAGTTTTTGAATAATTTACTATAGAAAAGTCAATCCCTGGCGCAATTAAAATTTGTGACAGTATAAAATTAGTTTTTGAATAATTTACTATAGAAAAGGCAATCCCTGGCGTAATTAAAATTTGCGACAGTTGAAAATTATTTTTTGAATAATTTACTATAGAAAAGTCAATCCCTGGCGCAATTAAAATTTGTGACAGTATAAAATTAGTTTTTGAATAATTTACTATAGAAAAGTCAATCCCTGGCGTAATTAAAATTTGTGACAGTATAAAATTAGTTTTTGAATAATTTACTATAGAAAAGTCAATCCCTGGCGCAATTAAAATTTGTGACAGTTGAAAATTAGTTTTTGAATAATTTACTATAGAAAAGTCAATCCCTGGGATATTTAAAATTTGTGACAGTATAAAATTAGTTTTTGAATAATTTACTATAGAAAAGGCAATCCCTGGCGCACATAAAATTTGTGACAGTATAAAATTATTTTTTGAATAATTTACTATAGAAAAGTCAATCCCTGGCGCACATAAAATTTGTGACAGTATAAAATTAGTTTTTGAATAATTTACTATAGAAAAGGCAATCCCTGGCGCAATTAAAATTTGTGACAGTTGAAAATTAGTTTTTGAATAATTTACTATAGAAAAGGCAATCCCTGGCGTAATTAAAATTTGCGACAGTATAAAATTAGTTTTTGAAAAATTTACTATAGAAAAGGCAATCCCTGGCGCAATTAAAATTTGTGACAGTTGAAAATTATTTTTTGAATAATTTACTATAGAAAAGGCAATCCCTGGGATATTTAAAATTTGCGACAGTATAAAATTATTTTTTGAAAAATTTACTATAGAAAAGTCAATCCCTGGCGCAATTAAAATTTGTGACAGTTGAAAATTAGTTTTTGAATAATTTACTATAGAAAAGGCAATCCCTGGCGTAATTAAAATTTGCGACAGTATAAAATTAGTTTTTGAATAATTTACTATAGAAAAGTCAATCCCTGGCGTAATTAAAATTTGTGACAGTATAAAATTAGTTTTTGAATAATTTACTATAGAAAAGTCAATCCCTGGCGCAATTAAAATTTGTGACAGTTGAAAATTAGTTTTTGAATAATTTACTATAGAAAAGTCAATCCCTGGCGCAATTAAAATTTGTGACAGTATAAAATTAGTTTTTGAATAATTTACTATAGAAAAGGCAATCCCTGGCGTAATTAAAATTTGTGACAGTATAAAATTAGTTTTTGAATAATTTACTATAGAAAAGTCAATCCCTGGCGCAATTAAAATTTGTGACAGTTGAAAATTAGTTTTTGAATAATTTACTATAGAAAAGTCAATCCCTGGGATATTTAAAATTTGCGACAGTATAAAATTATTTTTTGAATAATTTACTATAGAAAAGGCAATCCCTGGGATATTTAAAATTTGTGACAGTATAAAATTAGTTTTTGAATAATTTACTATAGAAAAGTCAATCCCTGGCGCAATTAAAATTTGTGACAGTTGAAAATTAGTTTTTGAATAATTTACTATAGAAAAGTCAATCCCTGGGATATTTAAAATTTGTGACAGTATAAAATTAGTTTTTGAATAATTTACTATAGAAAAGGCAATCCCTGGCGTAATTAAAATTTGTGACAGTATAAAATTAGTTTTTGAATAATTTACTATAGAAAAGTCAATCCCTGGGATATTTAAAATTTGTGACAGTATAAAATTATTTTTTGAATAATTTACTATAGAAAAGGCAATCCCTGGGATATTTAAAATTTGCGACAGTATAAAATTAGTTTTTGAATAATTTACTATAGAAAAGTCAATCCCTGGCGTAATTAAAATTTGTGACAGTATAAAATTAGTTTTTGAATAATTTACTATAGAAAAGTCAATCCCTGGCGCAATTAAAATTTGTGACAGTTGAAAATTAGTTTTTGAATAATTTACTATAGAAAAGTCAATCCCTGGGATATTTAAAATTTGTGACAGTATAAAATTAGTTTTTGAATAATTTACTATAGAAAAGGCAATCCCTGGCGCACATAAAATTTGTGACAGTATTAAATTATTTTTTGAATAATTTACTATAGAAAAGTCAATCCCTGGCGCAATTAAAATTTGCGACAGTATAAAATTAGTTTTTGAATAATTTACTATAGAAAAGTCAATCCCTGGCGCAATTAAAATTTGTGACAGTATAAAATTAGTTTTTGAATAATTTACTATAGAAAAGTCAATCCCTGGGATATTTAAAATTTGTGACAGTATAAAATTAGTTTTTGAATAATTTACTATAGAAAAGGCAATCCCTGGCGTAATTAAAATTTGTGACAGTATAAAATTAGTTTTTGAATAATTTACAATAGAAAAGTCAATCCCTGGGATATTTAAAATTTGTGACAGTATAAAATTATTTTTTGAATAATTTACTATAGAAAAGGCAATCCCTGGGATATTTAAAATTTGCGACAGTATAAAATTAGTTTTTGAATAATTTACTATAGAAAAGTCAATCCCTGGCGTAATTAAAATTTGTGACAGTATAAAATTAGTTTTTGAATAATTTACTATAGAAAAGGCAATCCCTGGCGTAATTAAAATTTGTGACAGTATAAAATTATTTTTTGAATAATTTACTATAGAAAAGTCAATCCCTGGGATATTTAAAATTTGTGACAGTATAAAATTAGTTTTTGAATAATTTACTATAGAAAAGGCAATCCCTGGCGTAATTAAAATTTGTGACAGTATAAAATTATTTTTTGAATAATTTACTATAGAAAAGTCAATCCCTGGCGCAATTAAAATTTGCGACAGTATAAAATTAGTTTTTGAATAATTTACTATAGAAAAGTCAATCCCTGGCGCAATTAAAATTTGTGACAGTATAAAATTATTTTTTGAATAATTTACTATAGAAAAGGCAATCCCTGGGATATTTAAAATTTGCGACAGTATAAAATTAGTTTTTGAATAATTTACTATAGAAAAGTCAATCCCTGGCGCAATTAAAATTTGCGACAGTATAAAATTATTTTTTGAAAAATTTACTATAGAAAAGCCAATCCCTGGCGCAATTAAAATTTGTGACAGTATAAAATTAGTTTTTGAATAATTTACTATAGAAAAGGCAATCCCTGGCGTAATTAAAATTTGTGACAGTATAAAATTAGTTTTTGAATAATTTACTATAGAAAAGTCAATCCCTGGGATATTTAAAATTTGCGACAGTATAAAATTAGTTTTTGAATAATTTACTATAGAAAAGTCAATCCCTGGCGCAATTAAAATTTGTGACAGTATAAAATTAGTTTTTGAATAATTTACTATAGAAAAGGCAATCCCTGGCGTAATTAAAATTTGTGACAGTATAAAATTATTTTTTGAATAATTTACTATAGAAAAGTCAATCCCTGGCGTAATTAAAATTTGTGACAGTATAAAATTATTTTTTGAATAATTTACTATAGAAAAGTCAATCCCTGGGATATTTAAAATTTGTGACAGTATAAAATTAGTTTTTGAATAATTTACTATAGAAAAGTCAATCCCTGGCGTAATTAAAATTTGTGACAGTATAAAATTAGTTTTTGAATAATTTACTATAGAAAAGTCAATCCCTGGGATATTTAAAATTTGCGACAGTATAAAATTAGTTTTTGAATAATTTACTATAGAAAAGTCAATCCCTGGCGCAATTAAAATTTGTGACAGTATAAAATTATTTTTTGAATAATTTACTATAGAAAAGTCAATCCCTGGGATATTTAAAATTTGTGACAGTATAAAATTAGTTTTTGAATAATTTACTATAGAAAAGTCAATCCCTGGCGTAATTAAAATTTGTGACAGTATAAAATTATTTTTTGAATAATTTACTATAGAAAAGTCAATCCCTGGGATATTTAAAATTTGTGACAGTATAAAATTAGTTTTTGAATAATTTACTATAGAAAAGGCAATCCCTGGCGTAATTAAAATTTGTGACAGTATAAAATTATTTTTTGAATAATTTACTATAGAAAAGTCAATCCCTGGCGCAATTAAAATTTGCGACAGTATAAAATTAGTTTTTGAATAATTTACTATAGAAAAGTCAATCCCTGGCGCAATTAAAATTTGTGACAGTATAAAATTATTTTTTGAATAATTTACTATAGAAAAGGCAATCCCTGGGATATTTAAAATTTGCGACAGTATAAAATTAGTTTTTGAATAATTTACTATAGAAAAGGCTATCCCTGGCGTAATTAAAATTTGTGACAGTATAAAATTATTTTTTGAATAATTTACTATAGAAAAGTCAATCCCTGGCGCAATTAAAATTTGTGACAGTATAAAATTAGTTTTTGAATAATTTACTATAGAAAAGTCAATCCCTGGGATATTTAAAATTTGCGACAGTATAAAATTAGTTTTTGAATAATTTACTATAGAAAAGTCAATCCCTGGCGCAATTAAAATTTGTGACAGTATAAAATTAGTTTTTGAATAATTTACTATAGAAAAGGCAATCCCTGGCGTAATTAAAATTTGTGACAGTATAAAATTATTTTTTGAATAATTTACTATAGAAAAGTCAATCCCTGGCGTAATTAAAATTTGCGACAGTATAAAATTAGTTTTTGAATAATTTACTATAGAAAAGGCAATCCCTGGGATATTTAAAATTTGTGACAGTTGAAAATTAGTTTTTGAATAATTTACTATATAAAAGTCAATCCCTGGCGCAATTAAAATTTGTGACAGTATAAAATTAGTTTTTGAATAATTTACTATAGAAAAGGCAATCCCTGGGATATTTAAAATTTGCGACAGTATAAAATTAGTTTTTGAATAATTTACTATAGAAAAGTCAATCCCTGGGATATTTAAAATTTGTGACAGTATAAAATTATTTTTTGAATAATTTACTATAGAAAAGTCAATCCCTGGCGCAATTAAAATTTGTGACAGTATAAAATTATTTTTTGAATAATTTACTATAGAAAAGTCAATCCCTGGGATATTTAAAATTTGTGACAGTATAAAATTAGTTTTTGAATAATTTACTATAGAAAAGTCAATCCCTGGGATATTTAAAATTTGCGACAGTATAAAATTATTTTTTGAATAATTTACTATAGAAAAGTCAATCCCTGGGATATTTAAAATTTGTGACAGTATAAAATTATTTTTTGAATAATTTACTATAGAAAAGTCAATCCCTGGCGCAATTAAAATTTGTGACAGTATAAAATTATTTTTTGAATAATTTACTATAGAAAAGGCAATCCCTGGCGCAATTAAAATTTGTGACAGTATAAAATTATTTTTTGAATAATTTACTATAGAAAAGTCAATCCCTGGCGTAATTAAAATTTGCGACAGTATAAAATTAGTTTTTGAATAATTTACTATAGAAAAGGCAATCCCTGGGATATTTAAAATTTGTGACAGTTGAAAATTAGTTTTTGAATAATTTACTATAGAAAAGTCAATCCCTGGCGCAATTAAAATTTGTGACAGTATAAAATTAGTTTTTGAATAATTTACTATAGAAAAGGCAATCCCTGGGATATTTAAAATTTGCGACAGTATAAAATTAGTTTTTGAATAATTTACTATAGAAAAGTCAATCCCTGGGATATTTAAAATTTGTGACAGTATAAAATTATTTTTTGAATAATTTACTATAGAAAAGTCAATCCCTGGCGCAATTAAAATTTGTGACAGTATAAAATTAGTTTTTGAATAATTTACTATAGAAAAGGCAATCCCTGGCGTAATTAAAATTTGCGACAGTATAAAATTAGTTTTTGAATAATTTACTATAGAAAAGTCAATCCCTGGCGCAATTAAAATTTGTGACAGTATAAAATTAGTTTTTGAATAATTTACTATAGAAAAGGCAATCCCTGGCGTAATTAAAATTTGTGACAGTATAAAATTATTTTTTGAATAATTTACTATAGAAAAGTCAATCCCTGGGATATTTAAAATTTGTGACAGTTGAAAATTAGTTTTTGAATAATTTACTATAGAAAAGTCAATCCCTGGCGCAATTAAAATTTGTGACAGTATAAAATTAGTTTTTGAATAATTTACTATAGAAAAGTCAATCCCTGGCGTAATTAAAATTTGTGACAGTATAAAATTAGTTTTTGAATAATTTACTATAGAAAAGTCAATCCCTGGGATATTTAAAATTTGCGACAGTATAAAATTATTTTTTGAATAATTTACTATAGAAAAGTCAATCCCTGGCGCAATTAAAATTTGTGACAGTATAAAATTATTTTTTGAATAATTTACTATAGAAAAAGTCAATCCCTGGGATATTTAAAATTTGCGACAGTATAAAATTATTTTTTGAATAATTTACTATAGAAAAGGCAATCCCTGGCGTAATTAAAATTTGCGACAGTATAAAATTAGTTTTTGAATAATTTACTATAGAAAAGTCAATCCCTGGCGCAATTAAAATTTGTGACAGTATAAAATTAGTTTTTGAATAATTTACTATAGAAAAGTCAATCCCTGGCGTAATTAAAATTTGTGACAGTATAAAATTATTTTTTGAATAATTTACTATAGAAAAGTCAATCCCTGGGATATTTAAAATTTGCGACAGTATAAAATTATTTTTTGAATAATTTACTATATAAAAGTCAATCCCTGGGATATTTAAAATTTGCGACAGTATAAAATTATTTTTTGAATAATTTACTATATAAAAGGCAATCCCTGGGATATTTAAAATTTGTGACAGTTGAAAATTAGTTTTTGAATAATTTACTATAGAAAAGGCAATCCCTGGCGCAATTAAAATTTGTGACAGTATAAAATTAGTTTTTGAATAATTTACTATAGAAAAGGCAATCCCTGGCGTAATTAAAATTTGTGACAGTATAAAATTATTTTTTGAATAATTTACTATAGAAAAGTCAATCCCTGGCGCAATTAAAATTTGCGACAGTATAAAATTAGTTTTTGAATAATTTACTATAGAAAAGTCAATCCCTGGGATATTTAAAATTTGTGACAGTATAAAATTATTTTTTGAATAATTTACTATAGAAAAGTCAATCCCTGGCGTAATTAAAATTTGTGACAGTATAAAATTATTTTTTGAATAATTTACTATAGAAAAGTCAATCCCTGGGATATTTAAAATTTGCGACAGTATAAAATTATTTTTTGAATAATTTACTATATAAAAGGCAATCCCTGGGATATTTAAAATTTGTGACAGTTGAAAAATTAGTTTTTGAATAATTTACTATAGAAAAGGCAATCCCTGGCGCAATTAAAATTTGTGACAGTATAAAATTAGTTTTTGAATAATTTACTATAGAAAAAGGCAATCCCTGGCGTAATTAAAATTTGTGACAGTATAAAATTATTTTTTGAATAATTTACTATAGAAAAGTCAATCCCTGGCGCAATTAAAATTTGCGACAGTATAAAATTAGTTTTTGAATAATTTACTATAGAAAAGTCAATCCCTGGGATATTTAAAATTTGCGACAGTATAAAATTAGTTTTTGAATAATTTACTATAGAAAAGTCAATCCCTGGGATATTTAAAATTTGCGACAGTATAAAATTATTTTTTGAATAATTTACTATAGAAAAGGCAATCCCTGGGATATTTAAAATTTGTGACAGTTGAAAATTATTTTTTGAATAATTTACTATAGAAAAGTCAATCCCTGGGATATTTAAAATTTGTGACAGTATAAAATTATTTTTTGAATAATTTACTATAGAAAAGTCAATCCCTGGGATATTTAAAATTTGTGACAGTATAAAATTAGTTTTTGAATAATTTACTATAGAAAAGTCAATCCCTGGCGCAATTAAAATTTGTGACAGTTGAAAATTATTTTTTGAATAATTTACTATAGAAAAGTCAATCCCTGGCGCAATTAAAATTTGTGACAGTATAAAATTAGTTTTTGAATAATTTACTATAGAAAAGTCAATCCCTGGCGCAATTAAAATTTGTGACAGTATAAAATTAGTTTTTGAATAATTTACTATAGAAAAGTCAATCCCTGGGATATTTAAAATTTGTGACAGTTGAAAATTAGTTTTTGAATAATTTACTATAGAAAAGGCAATCCCTGGGATATTTAAAATTTGCGACAGTATAAAATTATTTTTTGAATAATTTACTATAGAAAAGGCAATCCCTGGGATATTTAAAATTTGCGACAGTTGAAAATTAGTTTTTGAATAATTTACTATAGAAAAGGCAATCCCTGGCGCAATTAAAATTTGTGACAGTATAAAATTAGTTTTTGAATAATTTACTATAGAAAAGTCAATCCCTGGGATATTTAAAATTTGCGACAGTATAAAATTAGTTTTTGAATAATTTACTATAGAAAAGTCAATCCCTGGGATATTTAAAATTTGTGACAGTTGAAAATTAGTTTTTGAATAATTTACTATAGAAAAGGCAATCCCTGGGATATTTAAAATTTGTGACAGTTGAAAATTAGTTTTTGAATAATTTACTATAGAAAAGTCAATCCCTGGCGCAATTAAAATTTGTGACAGTATAAAATTAGTTTTTGAATAATTTACTATAGAAAAGGCAATCCCTGGGATATTTAAAATTTGCGACAGTATAAAATTAGTTTTTGAATAATTTACTATAGAAAAGTCAATCCCTGGGATATTTAAAATTTGTGACAGTATAAAATTATTTTTTGAATAATTTACTATAGAAAAGTCAATCCCTGGCGCAATTAAAATTTGTGACAGTATAAAATTAGTTTTTGAATAATTTACTATAGAAAAGGCAATCCCTGGCGTAATTAAAATTTGCGACAGTATAAAATTAGTTTTTGAATAATTTACTATAGAAAAGTCAATCCCTGGCGCAATTAAAATTTGTGACAGTATATAAATTAGTTTTTGAATAATTTACTATAGAAAAGGCAATCCCTGGCGTAATTAAAATTTGTGACAGTATAAAATTATTTTTTGAATAATTTACTATAGAAAAGTCAATCCCTGGGATATTTAAAATTTGTGACAGTTGAAAATTAGTTTTTGAATAATTTACTATAGAAAAGTCAATCCCTGGCGCAATTAAAATTTGTGACAGTATAAAATTAGTTTTTGAATAATTTACTATAGAAAAGTCAATCCCTGGCGCAATTAAAATTTGTGACAGTTGAAAATTATTTTTTGAATAATTTACTATAGAAAAGGCAATCCCTGGGATATTTAAAATTTGCGACAGTATAAAATTAGTTTTTGAATAATTTACTATAGAAAAAGGCAATCCCTGGGATATTTAAAATTTGCGACAGTTGAAAATTAGTTTTTGAATAATTTACTATAGAAAAGGCAATCCCTGGCGCAATTAAAATTTGTGACAGTATAAAATTAGTTTTTGAATAATTTACTATAGAAAAGTCAATCCCTGGGATATTTAAAATTTGTGACAGTTGAAAATTAGTTTTTGAATAATTTACTATAGAAAAGTCAATCCCTGGCGCAATTAAAATTTGTGACAGTATAAAATTATTTTTTGAATAATTTACTATAGAAAGCAATCCCTGGGATATTTAAAATTTGCGACAGTTGAAAATTAGTTTTTGAATAATTTACTATAGAAAAGGCAATCCCTGGCGCAATTAAAATTTGTGACAGTATAAAATTAGTTTTTGAATAATTTACTATAGAAAAGTCAATCCCTGGGATATTTAAAATTTGCGACAGTATAAAATTAGTTTTTGAATAATTTACTATAGAAAAGTCAATCCCTGGGATATTTAAAATTTGTGACAGTTGAAAATTAGTTTTTGAATAATTTACTATAGAAAAGGCAATCCCTGGGATATTTAAAATTTGTGACAGTTGAAAATTAGTTTTTGAATAATTTACTATAGAAAAGTCAATCCCTGGCGCAATTAAAATTTGTGACAGTATAAAATTAGATTTTGAATAATTTACTATAGAAAAGGCAATCCCTGGGATATTTAAAATTTGCGACAGTATAAAATTAGTTTTTGAATAATTTACTATAGAAAAGGCAATCCCTGGCGTAATTAAAATTTGTGACAGTTGAAAATTATTTTTTGAATAATTTACTATAGAAAAGTCAATCCCTGGCGCAATTAAAATTTGTGACAGTATAAAATTATTTTTTGAATAATTTACTATAGAAAAGTCAATCCCTGGGATATTTAAAATTTGTGACAGTTGAAAATTATTTTTTGAAAAATTTACTATATAAAAGGCAATCCCTGGGATATTTAAAATTTGTGACAGTATAAAATTAGTTTTTGAATAATTTACTATAGAAAAGTCAATCCCTGGCGTAATTAAAATTTGTGACAGTATAAAATTATTTTTTGAAAAATTTACTATATAAAAGGCAATCCCTGGGATATTTAAAATTTGCGACAGTATAAAATTATTTTTTGAAAAATTTACTATAGAAAAGTCAATCCCTGGGATATTTAAAATTTGCGACAGTATAAAATTATTTTTTGAATAATTTACTATAGAAAAGTCAATCCCTGGGATATTTAAAATTTGTGACAGTTGAAAATTAGTTTTTGAATAATTTACTATATAAAAGGCAATCCCTGGGATATTTAAAATTTGTGACAGTATAAAATTATTTTTTGAATAATTTACTATAGAAAAGTCAATCCCTGGCGCAATTAAAATTTGTGACAGTATAAAATTATTTTTTGAATAATTTACTATAGAAAAGGCAATCCCTGGCGCAATTAAAATTTGTGACAGTATAAAATTAGTTTTTGAATAACTTACTATAGAAAAGTCAATCCCTGGGATATTTAAAATTTGCGACAGTATAAAATTAGTTTTTGAATAATTTACTATAGAAAAGTCAATCCCTGGGATATTTAAAATTTGTGACAGTTGAAAATTAGTTTTTGAATAATTTACTATAGAAAAGGCAATCCCTGGGATATTTAAAATTTGCGACAGTATAAAATTAGTTTTTGAATAATTTACTATAGAAAAGTCAATCCCTGGCGCAATTAAAATTTGTGACAGTATAAAATTATTTTTTGAATAATTTACTATAGAAAAGTCAATCCCTGGGATATTTAAAATTTGTGACAGTTGAAAATTAGTTTTTGAATAATTTACTATAGAAAAGTCAATCCCTGGCGCAATTAAAATTTCTGACAGTATAAAATTATTTTTTGAATAATTTACTATAGAAAAGTCAATCCCTGGCGTAATTAAAATTTGTGACAGTATAAAATTATTTTTTGAATAATTTACTATAGAAAAGTCAATCCCTGGGATATTTAAAATTTGCGACAGTATAAAATTATTTTTTGAAAAATTTACTATAGAAAAGTCAATCCCTGGGATATTTAAAATTTGCGACAGTATAAAATTATTTTTTGAATAATTTACTATAGAAAAGTCAATCCCTGGGATATTTAAAATTTGTGACAGTTGAAAATTAGTTTTTGAATAATTTACTATATAAAAGGCAATCCCTGGGATATTTAAAATTTGTGACAGTATAAAATTATTTTTTGAATAATTTACTATAGAAAAGTCAATCCCTGGCGCAATTAAAATTTGTGACAGTATAAAATTATTTTTTGAATAATTTACTATAGAAAAGGCAATCCCTGGCGCAATTAAAATTTGTGACAGTATAAAATTAGTTTTTGAATAATTTACTATAGAAAAGTCAATCCCTGGGATATTTAAAATTTGCGACAGTATAAAATTAGTTTTTGAATAATTTACTATAGAAAAGTCAATCCCTGGGATATTTAAAATTTGTGACAGTTGAAAATTAGTTTTTGAATAATTTACTATAGAAAAGGCAATCCCTGGGATATTTAAAATTTGCGACAGTTGAAAATTAGTTTTTGAATAATTTACTATAGAAAAGTCAATCCCTGGCGCAATTAAAATTTGTGACAGTATAAAATTATTTTTTGAATAATTTACTATAGAAAAGGCAATCCCTGGGATATTTAAAATTTGCGACAGTATAACATTAGTTTTTGAATAATTTACTATAGAAAAGGCAATCCCTGGCGCAATTAAAATTTGCGACAGTATAAAATTAGTTTTTGAATAATTTACTATAGAAAAGTCAATCCCTGGCGCAATTAAAATTTGTGACAGTATAAAATTATTTTTTGAATAATTTACTATAGAAAAGTCAATCCCTGGGATATTTAAAATTTGTGACAGTTGAAAATTAGTTTTTGAATAATTTACTATAGAAAAGTCAATCCCTGGCGCAATTAAAATTTGTGACAGTATAAAATTATTTTTTGAATAATTTACTATAGAAAAGTCAATCCCTGGCGTAATTAAAATTTGTGACAGTATAAAATTATTTTTTGAATAATTTACTATAGAAAAGTCAATCCCTGGGATATTTAAAATTTGCGACAGTATAAAATTATTTTTTGAAAAATTTACTATAGAAAAGTCAATCCCTGGGTTATTTAAAATTTGCGACAGTATAAAATTATTTTTTGAATAATTTACTATAGAAAAGTCAATCCCTGGGATATTTAAAATTTGTGACAGTTGAAAATTAGTTTTTGAATAATTTACTATATAAAAGGCAATCCCTGGGATATTTAAAATTTGTGACAGTATAAAATTATTTTTTGAATAATTTACTATAGAAAAGTCAATCCCTGGGATATTTAAAATTTGTGACAGTATAAAATTATTTTTTGAATAATTTACTATAGAAAAGTCAATCCCTGGGATATTTAAAATTTGTGACAGTTGAAAATTATTTTTTGAAAAATTTACTATATAAAAGGCAATCCCTGGGATATTTAAAATTTGTGACAGTATAAAATTAGTTTTTGAATAATTTACTATAGAAAAGTCAATCCCTGGGATATTTAAAATTTGTGACAGTTGAAAATTAGTTTTTGAATAATTTACTATAGAAAAGGCAATCCCTGGCGCAATTAAAATTTGCGACAGTATAAAATTAGTTTTTGAATAATTTACTATATAAAAGGCAATCCCTGGGATATTTAAAATTTGTGACAGTATAAAATTATTTTTTGAATAATTTACTATAGAAAAGTCAATCCCTGGGATATTTAAAATTTGTGACAGTTGAAAATTAGTTTTTGAATAATTTACTATAGAAAAGTCAATCCCTGGCGCAATTAAAATTTGTGACAGTATAAAATTATTTTTTGAATAATTTACTATAGAAAAGGCAATCCCTGGGATATTTAAAATTTGCGACAGTTGAAAATTAGTTTTTGAATAATTTACTATAGAAAAGGCAATCCCTGGCGCAATTAAAATTTGTGACAGTATAAAATTAGTTTTTGAATAATTTACTATAGAAAAGTCAATCCCTGGGATATTTAAAATTTGCGACAGTATAAAATTAGTTTTTGAATAATTTACTATAGAAAAGTCAATCCCTGGGATATTTAAAATTTGTGACAGTTGAAAATTAGTTTTTGAATAATTTACTATAGAAAAGGCAATCGCTGGGATATTTAAAATTTGTGACAGTTGAAAATTAGTTTTTGAATAATTTACTATAGAAAAGTCAATCCCTGGCGCAATTAAAATTTGTGACAGTATAAAATTATTTTTTGAATAATTTACTATAGAAAAGGCAATCCCTGGGATATTTAAAATTTGCGACAGTATAAAATTAGTTTTTGAATAATTTACTATAGAAAAGGCAATCCCTGGCGCAATTAAAATTTGCGACAGTATAAAATTAGTTTTTGAATAATTTACTATAGAAAAGTCAATCCCTGGCGCAATTAAAATTTGTGACAGTATAAAATTATTTTTTGAATAATTTACTATAGAAAAGTCAATCCCTGGGATATTTAAAATTTGTGACAGTTGAAAATTAGTTTTTGAATAATTTACTATAGAAAAGTCAATCCCTGGCGCAATTAAAATTTGTGACAGTATAAAATTATTTTTTGAATAATTTACTATAGAAAAGTCAATCCCTGGCGTAATTAAAATTTGTGACAGTATAAAATTATTTTTTGAATAATTTACTATAGAAAAGTCAATCCCTGGGATATTTAAAATTTGCGACAGTATAAAATTATTTTTTGAAAAATTTACTATAGAAAAGTCAATACCTGGGATATTTAAAATTTGCGACAGTATAAAATTATTTTTTGAATAATTTACTATAGAAAAGTCAATCCCTGGGATATTTAAAATTTGTGACAGTTGAAAATTAGTTTTTGAATAATTTACTATATAAAAGGCAATCCCTGGGATATTTAAAATTTGTGACAGTATAAAATTATTTTTTGAATAATTTACTATAGAAAAGTCAATCCCTGGGATATTTAAAATTTGTGACAGTATAAAATTATTTTTTGAATAATTTACTATAGAAAAGTCAATCCCTGGGATATTTAAAATTTGTGACAGTTGAAAATTATTTTTTGAAAAATTTACTATATAAAAGGCAATCCCTGGGATATTTAAAATTTGTGACAGTATAAAATTAGTTTTTGAATAATTTACTATAGAAAAGTCAATCCCTGGGATATTTAAAATTTGTGACAGTTGAAAATTAGTTTTTGAATAATTTACTATAGAAAAGGCAATCCCTGGCGCAATTAAAATTTGCGACAGTATAAAATTAGTTTTTGAATAATTTACTATAGAAAAGTCAATCCCTGGCGCAATTAAAATTTGTGACAGTATAAAATTATTTTTTGAATAATTTACTATAGAAAAGTCAATCCCTGGGATATTTAAAATTTGTGACAGTTGAAAATTAGTTTTTGAATAATTTACTATATAAAAGGCAATCCCTGGGATATTTAAAATTTGTGACAGTATAAAATTATTTTTTGAATAATTTACTATAGAAAAGTCAATCCCTGGCGCAATTAAAATTTGTGACAGTATAAAATTATTTTTTGAATAATTTACTATAGAAAAGTCAATCCCTGGCGTAATTAAAATTTGTGACAGTATAAAATTATTTTTTGAATAATTTACTATAGAAAAGTCAATCCCTGGGATATTTAAAATTTGCGACAGTATAAAATTATTTTTTGAAAAATTTACTATAGAAAAGTCAATCCCTGGGATATTTAAAATTTGCGACAGTATAAAATTATTTTTTGAATAATTTACTATAGAAAAGTCAATCCCTGGGATATTTAAAATTTGTGACAGTTGAAAATTATTTTTTGAAAAATTTACTATATAAAAGGCAATCCCTGGGATATTTAAAATTTGTGACAGTATAAAATTAGTTTTTGAATAATTTACTATAGAAAAGTCAATCCCTGGGATATTTAAAATTTGTGACAGTTGAAAATTAGTTTTTGAATAATTTACTATAGAAAAGGCAATCCCTGGCGCAATTAAAATTTGCGACAGTATAAAATTAGTTTTTGAATAATTTACTATAGAAAAGTCAATCCCTGGGATATTTAAAATTTGTGACAGTATAAAATTATTTTTTGAATAATTTACTATAGAAAAGTCAATCCCTGGGATATTTAAAATTTGCGACAGTTGAAAATTAGTTTTTGAATAATTTACTATAGAAAAGTCAATCCCTGGCGCAATTAAAATTTGTGACAGTTGAAAATTATTTTTTGAATAATTTACTATAGAAAAGTCAATCCCTGGCGCAATTAAAATTTGCGACAGTATAAAATTATTTTTTGAAAAATTTACTATAGAAAAGTCAATCCCTGGGATATTTAAAATTTGTGACAGTATAAAATTATTTTTTGAAAAATTTACTATAGAAAAGTCAATCCCTGGGATATTTAAAATTTGTGACAGTATAAAATTATTTTTTGAATAATTTACTATAGAAAAGGCAATCCCTGGGATATTTAAAATTTGCGACAGTATAAAATTAGTTTTTGAATAATTTACTATAGAAAAGTCAATCCCTGGCGCAATTAAAATTTGTGACAGTATAAAATTATTTTTTGAATAATTTACTATAGAAAAGTCAATCCCTGGCGCAATTAAAATTTGTGACAGTATAAAATTATTTTTTGAATAATTTACTATAGAAAAGTCAATCCCTGGGATATTTAAAATTTGCGACAGTATAAAATTATTTTTTGAAAAATTTACTATAGAAAAGTCAATCCCTGGGATATTTAAAATTTGTGACAGTATAAAATTATTTTTTGAATAATTTACTATAGAAAAGGCAATCCCTGGGATATTTAAAATTTGTGACAGTTGAAAATTAGTTTTTGAATAATTTACTATAGAAAAGTCAATCCCTGGCGCAATTAAAATTTGTGACAGTATAAAATTAGTTTTTGAATAATTTACTATAGAAAAGGCAATCCCTGGGATATTTAAAATCTGCGACAGTATAAAATTAGTTTTTGAATAATTTACTATAGAAAAGTCAATCCCTGGGATATTTAAAATTTGTGACAGTATAAAATTATTTTTTGAATAATTTACTATAGAAAAGTCAATCCCTGGCGTAATTAAAATTTGTGACAGTATAAAATTAGTTTTTGAATAATTTACTATAGAAAAGTCAATCCCTGGGATATTTAAAATTTGTGACAGTTGAAAATTATTTTTTGAAAAATTTACTATATAAAAGGCAATCCCTGGGATATTTAAAATTTGTGACAGTATAAAATTAGTTTTTGAATAATTTACTATAGAAAAGTCAATCCCTGGCGCAATTAAAATTTGCGACAGTATAAAATTAGTTTTTGAATAATTTACTATAGAAAAGTCAATCCCTGGCGTAATTAAAATTTGTGACAGTATAAAATTATTTTTTGAAAAATTTACTATATAAAAGGCAATCCCTGGGATATTTAAAATTTGTGACAGTATAAAATTATTTTTTGAATAATTTACTATAGAAAAGTCAATCCCTGGGATATTTAAAATTTGTGACAGTTGAAAATTAGTTTTTGAATAATTTACTATAGAAAAGGCAATCCCTGGCGCAATTAAAATTTGTGACAGTATAAAATTAGTTTTTGAATAATTTACTATAGAAAAGTCAATCCCTGGCGTAATTAAAATTTGTGACAGTATAAAATTATTTTTTGAAAAATTTACTATATAAAAGGCAATCCCTGGGATATTTAAAATTTGTGACAGTATAAAATTATTTTTTGAATAATTTACTATAGAAAAGTCAATCCCTGGGATATTTAAAATTTGTGACAGTTGAAAATTAGTTTTTGAATAATTTACTATAGAAAAGTCAATCCCTGGCGCAATTAAAATTTGTGACAGTATAAAATTAGTTTTTGAATAATTTACTATAGAAAAGTCAATCCCTGGCGCAATTAAAATTTGTGACAGTTGAAAATTATTTTTTGAAAAATTTACTATATAAAAGGCAATCCCTGGGATATTTAAAATTTGTGACAGTATAAAATTATTTTTTGAATAATTTACTATAGAAAAGTCAATCCCTGGGATATTTAAAATTTGTGACAGTATAAAATTATTTTTTGAATAATTTACTATAGAAAAGTCAATCCCTGGCGCAATTAAAATTTGTGACAGTATAAAATTATTTTTTGAATAATTTACTATAGAAAAGGCAATCCCTGGGATATTTAAAATTTGCGACAGTATAAAATTAGTTTTTGAATAATTTACTATAGAAAAGGCAATCCCTGGCGCAATTAAAATTTGCGACAGTATAAAATTAGTTTTTGAATAATTTACTATAGAAAATTCAATCCCTGGCGCAATTAAAATTTGTGACAGTATAAAATTATTTTTTGAATAATTTACTATATAAAAGGCAATCCCTGGCGCAATTAAAATTTGTGACAGTATAAAATTATTTTTTGAATAATTTACTATAGAAATGTCAATCCCTGGGATATTTAAAATTTGCGACAGTATAAAATTAGTTTTTGAATAATTTACTATAGAAAAGTCAATCCCTGGGATATTTAAAATTTGTGACAGTTGAAAATTAGTTTTTGAATAATTTACTATAGAAAAGGCAATCCCTGGGATATTTAAAATTTGCGACAGTTGAAAATTAGTTTTTGAATAATTTACTATAGAAAAGTCAATCCCTGGCGCAATTAAAATTTGCGACAGTATAAAATTAGTTTTTGAATAATTTACTATAGAAAAGTCAATCCCTGGGATATTTAAAATTTGCGACGGTATAAAATTAGTTTTTGAATAATTTACTATAGAAAAGTCAATCCCTGGGATATTTAAAATTTGTGACAGTTGAAAATTAGTTTTTGAATAATTTACTATAGAAAAGGCAATCCCTGGGATATTTAAAATTTGCGACAGTTGAAAATTAGTTTTTGAATAATTTACTATAGAAAAGGCAATCCCTGGCGTAATTAAAATTTGTGACAGTTGAAAATTATTTTTTGAAAAATTTACTATATAAAAGGCAATCCCTGGGATATTTAAAATTTGTGTCAGTATAAAATTATTTTTTGAATAATTTACTATAGAAAAGTCAATCCCTGGCGTAATTAAAATTTGTGACAGTATAAAATTATTTTTTGAATAATTTACTATAGAAAAGGCAATCCCTGGGATATTTAAAATTTGCGACAGTTGAAAATTAGTTTTTGAATAATTTACTATAGAAAAGTCAATCCCTGGCGCAATTAAAATTTGTGACAGTTGAAAATTATTTTTTGAATAATTTACTATAGAAAAGTCAATCCCTGGCGCAATTAAAATTTGCGACAGTATAAAATTATTTTTTGAAAAATTTACTATAGAAAAGTCAATCCCTGGGATATTTAAAATTTGTGACAGTATAAAATTATTTTTTGAAAAATTTACTATAGAAAAGTCAATCCCTGGGATATTTAAAATTTGTGACAGTATAAAATTATTTTTTGAATAATTTACTATAGAAAAGGCAATCCCTGGGATATTTAAAATTTGCGACAGTATAAAATTAGTTTTTGAATAATTTACTATAGAAAAGTCAATCCCTGGCGCAATTAAAATTTGTGACAGTATAAAATTATTTTTTGAATAATTTACTATAGAAAAGTCAATCCCTGGCGCAATTAAAATTTGTGACAGTATAAAATTATTTTTTGAATAATTTACTATAGAAAAGTCAATCCCTGGGATATTTAAAATTTGCGACAGTATAAAATTAGTTTTTGAATAATTTACTATAGAAAAGTCAATCCCTGGGATATTTAAAATTTGTGACAGTTGAAAATTAGTTTTTGAATAATTTACTATAGAAAAGGCAATCCCTGGGATATTTAAAATTTGCGACAGTTGAAAATTAGTTTTTGAATAATTTACTATAGAAAAGTCAATCCCTGGCGCAATTAAAATTTGCGACAGTATAAAATTAGTTTTTGAATAATTTACTATAGAAAAGTCAATCCCTGGGATATTTAAAATTTGCGACAGTATAAAATTAGTTTTTGAATAATTTACTATAGAAAAGTCAATCCCTGGGATATTTAAAATTTGTGACAGTTGAAAATTAGTTTTTGAATAATTTACTATAGAAAAGGCAATCCCTGGGATATTTAAAATTTGCGACAGTTGAAAATTAGTTTTTGAATAATTTACTATAGAAAAGGCAATCCCTGGCGTAATTAAAATTTGTGACAGTTGAAAATTATTTTTTGAATAATTTACTATAGAAAAGTCAATCCCTGGCGCAATTAAAATTTGCGACAGTATAAAATTATTTTTTGAAAAATTTACTATAGAAAAGTCAATCCCTGGGATATTTAAAATTTGTGACAGTATAAAATTATTTTTTGAAAAATTTACTATAGAAAAGTCAATCCCTGGGATATTTAAAATTTGTGACAGTATAAAATTATTTTTTGAATAATTTACTATAGAAAAGGCAATCCCTGGGATATTTAAAATTTGCGACAGTATAAAATTAGTTTTTGAATAATTTACTATAGAAAAGTCAATCCCTGGCGCAATTAAAATTTGTGACAGTATAAAATTATTTTTTGAATAATTTACTATAGAAAAGGCAATCCCTGGCCCAATTAAAATTTGTGACAGTATAAAATTAGTTTTTGAATAATTTACTATAGAAAAGTCAATCCCTGGGATATTTAAAATTTGCGACAGTATAAAATTAGTTTTTGAATAATTTACTATAGAAAAGTCAATCCCTGGGATATTTAAAATTTGTGACAGTTGAAAATTAGTTTTTGAATAATTTACTATAGAAAAGGCAATCCCTGGGATATTTAAAATTTGCGACAGTTGAAAATTAGTTTTTGAATAATTTACTATAGAAAAGTCAATCCCTGGCGCAATTAAAATTTGCGACAGTATAAAATTAGTTTTTGAATAATTTACTATAGAAAAGTCAATCCCTGGGATATTTAAAATTTGCGACAGTATAAAATTAGTTTTTGAATAATTTACTATAGAAAAGTCAATCCCTGGGATATTTAAAATTTGTGACAGTTGAAAATTAGTTTTTGAATAATTTACTATAGAAAAGGCAATCCCTGGGATATTTAAAATTTGCGACAGTTGAAAATTAGTTTTTGAATAATTTACTATAGAAAAGGCAATCCCTGGCGTAATTAAAATTTGTGACAGTTGAAAATTATTTTTTGAAAAATTTACTATATAAAAGGCAATCCCTGGGATATTTAAAATTTGTGACAGTATAAAATTATTTTTTGAATTATTTACTATAGAAAAGTCAATCCCTGGCGTAATTAAAATTTGTGACAGTATAAAATTATTTTTTGAATAATTTACTATAGAAAAGTCAATCCCTGGCGCAATTAAAATTTGTGACAGTATAAAATTAGTTTTTGAATAATTTACTATAGAAAAGTCAATCCCTGGCGTAATTAAAATTTGTGACAGTATAAAATTATTTTTTGAAAAATTTACTATATAAAAGGCAATCCCTGGGATATTTAAAATTTGTGACAGTATAAAATTATTTTTTGAAAAATTTACTATATAAAAGGCAATCCCTGGGATATTTAAAATTTGCGACAGTATAAAATTAGTTTTTGAATAATTTACTATAGAAAAGGCAATCCCTGGCGCAATTAAAATTTGTGACAGTTGAAAATTATTTTTTGAAAAATTTACTATATAAAAGGCAATCCCTGGCGTAATTAAAATTTGTGACAGTATAAAATTAGTTTTTGAATAATTTACTATAGAAAAGTCAATCCCTGGCGTAATTAAAATTTGTGACAGTTGAAAATTAGTTTTTGAATAATTTACTATAGAAAAGGCAATCCCTGGGATATTTAAAATTTGCGACAGTTGAAAATTAGTTTTTGAATAATTTACTATAGAAAAGGCAATCCCTGGCGCAATTAAAATTTGTGACAGTATAAAATTAGTTTTTGAATAATTTACTATAGAAAAGTCAATCCCTGGGATATTTAAAATTTGCGACAGTATAAAATTAGTTTTTGAATAATTTACTATAGAAAAGTCAATCCCTGGGATATTTAAAATTTGTGACAGTTGAAAATTATTTTTTGAATAATTTACTATAGAAAAGGCAATCCCTGGGATATTTAAAATTTGTGACAGTTGAAAATTAGTTTTTGAATAATTTACTATAGAAAAGTCAATCCCTGGCGCAATTAAAATTTGTGACAGTATAAAATTAGTTTTTGAATAATTTACTATAGAAAAGGCAATCCCTGGGATATTTAAAATTTGCGACAGTATAAAATTAGTTTTTGAATAATTTACTATAGAAAAGTCAATCCCTGGGATATTTAAAATTTGTGACAGTATAAAATTATTTTTTGAATAATTTACTATAGAAAAGTCAATCCCTGGCGTAATTAAAATTTGTGACAGTATAAAATTAGTTTTTGAATAATTTACTATAGAAAAGTCAATCCCTGGGATATTTAAAATTTGCGACAGTATAAAATTATTTTTTGAATAATTTACTATAGAAAAGTCAATCCCTGGCGCAATTAAAATTTGTGACAGTATAAAATTAGTTTTTGAATAATTTACTATAGAAAAGTCAATCCCTGGGATATTTAAAATTTGCGACAGTATAAAATTATTTTTTGAATAATTTACTATAGAAAAGTCAATCCCTGGGATATTTAAAATTTGTGACAGTTGAAAATTAGTTTTTGAATAATTTACTATAGAAAAGGCAATCCCTGGCGCAATTAAAATTTGTGACAGTATAAAATTAGTTTTTGAATAATTTACTATAGAAAAGGCAATCCCTGGCGTAATTAAAATTTGTGACAGTATAAAATTATTTTTTGAATAATTTACTATAGAAAAGTCAATCCCTGGCGCAATTAAAATTTGCGACAGTATAAAATTAGTTTTTGAATAATTTACTATAGAAAAGTCAATCCCTGGGATATTTAAAATTTGCGACAGTATAAAATTAGTTTTTGAATAATTTACTATAGAAAAGTCAATCCCTGGGATATTTAAAATTTGCGACAGTATAAAATTATTTTTTGAATAATTTACTATAGAAAAGGCAATCCCTGGGATATTTAAAATTTGTGACAGTTGAAAATTATTTTTTGAATAATTTACTATAGAAAAGTCAATCCCTGGGATATTTAAAATTTGTGACAGTATAAAATTAGTTTTTGAATAATTTACTATAGAAAAGTCAATCCCTGGCGCAATTAAAATTTGTGACAGTTGAAAATTATTTTTTGAATAATTTACTATAGAAAAGTCAATCCCTGGCGCAATTAAAATTTGTGACAGTATAAAATTAGTTTTTGAATAATTTACTATAGAAAAGTCAATCCCTGGGATATTTAAAATTTGCGACAGTATAAAATTAGTTTTTGAATAATTTACTATAGAAAAGTCAATCCCTGGCGCAATTAAAATTTGTGACAGTATAAAATTAGTTTTTGAATAATTTACTATAGAAAAGTCAATCCCTGGGATATTTAAAATTTGCGACAGTTGAAAATTATTTTTTGAATAATTTACTATAGAAAAGGCAATCCCTGGCGCAATTAAAATTTGTGACAGTTGAAAATTATTTTTTGAAAAATTTACTATATAAAAGGCAATCCCTGGGATATTTAAAATTTGTGACAGTATAAAATTATTTTTTGAATAATTTACTATAGAAAAGTCAATCCCTGGCGCAATTAAAATTTGTGACAGTTGAAAATTAGTTTTTGAATAATTTACTATAGAAAAGGCAATCCCTGGGATATTTAAAATTTGCGACAGTTGAAAATTAGTTTTTGAATAATTTACTATAGAAAAGGCAATCCCTGGCGCAATTAAAATTTGTGACAGTTGAAAATTATTTTTTGAAAAATTTACTATATAAAAGGCAATCCCTGGCGTAATTAAAATTTGTGACAGTATAAAATTAGTTTTTGAATAATTTACTATAGAAAAGTCAATCCCTGGCGCAATTAAAATTTGTGACAGTATAAAATTATTTTTTGAATAATTTACTATAGAAAAGTCAATCCCTGGGATATTTAAAATTTGCGACAGTATAAAATTATTTTTTGAATAATTTACTATAGAAAAGTCAATCCCTGGCGCAATTAAAATTTGTGACAGTATAAAATTATTTTTTGAATAATTTACTATAGAAAAGTCAATCCCTGGCGTAATTAAAATTTGTGACAGTATAAAATTATTTTTTGAATAATTTACTATAGAAAAGTCAATCCCTGGCGCAATTAAAATTTGTGACAGTATAAAATTAGTTTTTGAATAATTTACTATAGAAAAGTCAAACCCTGGGATATTTAAAATTTGCGACAGTATAAAATTAGTTTTTGAATAATTTACTATAGAAAAGTCAATCCCTGGGATATTTAAAATTTGCGACAGTATAAAATTAGTTTTTGAATAATTTACTATAGAAAAGGCAATCCCTGGCGCAATTAAAATTTGTGACAGTATAAAATTAGTTTTTGAATAATTTACTATAGAAAAGTCAATCCCTGGGATATTTAAAATTTGCGACAGTATAAAATTAGTTTTTGAATAATTTACTATAGAAAAGGCAATCCCTGGCGTAATTAAAATTTGTGACAGTTGAAAATTATTTTTTGAATAATTTACTATAGAAAAGTCAATCCCTGGCGCAATTAAAATTTGTGACAGTATAAAATTAGTTTTTGAATAATTTACTATAGAAAAGTCAATCCCTGGCGCAATTAAAATTTGTGACAGTTGAAAATTATTTTTTGAAAAATTTACTATATAAAAGGCAATCCCTGGGATATTTAAAATTTGTGACAGTATAAAATTAGTTTTTGAATAATTTACTATAGAAAAGTCAATCCCTGGCGCAATTAAAATTTGCGACAGTATAAAATTAGTTTTTGAATAATTTACTATAGAAAAGTCAATCCCTGGGATATTTAAAATTTGCGACAGTATAAAATTAGTTTTTGAATAATTTACTATAGAAAAGTCAATCCCTGGGATATTTAAAATTTGTGACAGTTGAAAATTAGTTTTTGAATAATTTACTATAGAAAAGGCAATCCCTGGGATATTTAAAATTTGCGACAGTTGAAAATTAGTTTTTGAATAATTTACTATAGAAAAGGCAATCCCTGGCGCAATTAAAATTTGTGACAGTTGAAAATTATTTTTTGAAAAATTTACTATATAAAAGGCAATCCCTGGGATATTTAAAATTTGTGACAGTATAAAATTAGTTTTTGAATAATTTACTATAGAAAAGTCAATCCCTGGCGTAATTAAAATTTGTGACAGTATAAAATTAGTTTTTGAATAATTTACTATAGAAAAGTCAATCCCTGGGATATTTAAAATTTGCGACAGTTGAAAATTATTTTTTGAATAATTTACTATAGAAAAGTCAATCCCTGGCGCAATTAAAATTTGTGACAGTATAAAATTAGTTTTTGAATAATTTACTATAGAAAAGTCAATCCCTGGGATATTTAAAATTTGCGACAGTATAAAATTAGTTTTTGAATAATTTACTATAGAAAAGTCAATCCCTGGCGTAATTAAAATTTGTGACAGTATAAAATTATTTTTTGAATAATTTACTATAGAAAAGTCAATCCCTGGGATATTTAAAATTTGCGACAGTATAAAATTATTTTTTGAATAATTTACTATAGAAAAGTCAATCCCTGGGATATTTAAAATTTGTGACAGTTGAAAATTAGTTTTTGAATAATTTACTATAGAAAAGGCAATCCCTGGCGCAATTAAAATTTGTGACAGTATAAAATTAGTTTTTGAATAATTTACTATAGAAAAGGCAATCCCTGGCGTAATTAAAATTTGTGACAGTATAAAATTATTTTTTGAATAATTTACTATAGAAAAGTCAATCCCTGGCGCAATTAAAATTTGCGACAGTATAAAATTAGTTTTTGAATAATTTACTATAGAAAAGTCAATCCCTGGGATATTTAAAATTTGCGACAGTATAAAATTAGTTTTTGAATAATTTACTATAGAAAAGTCAATCCCTGGGATATTTAAAATTTGCGACAGTATAAAATTATATTTTGAATAATTTACTATAGAAAAGGCAATCCCTGGGATATTTAAAATTTGTGACAGTTGAAAATTATTTTTTGAATAATTTACTATAGAAAAGTCAATCCCTGGGATATTTAAAATTTGTGACAGTATAAAATTAGTTTTTGAATAATTTACTATAGAAAAGTCAATCCCTGGCGCAATTAAAATTTGTGACAGTTGAAAATTATTTTTTGAATAATTTACTATAGAAAAGTCAATCCCTGGCGCAATTAAAATTTGTGACAGTATAAAATTAGTTTTTGAATAATTTACTATAGAAAAGTCAATCCCTGGGATATTTAAAATTTGCGACAGTATAAAATTATTTTTTGAAAAATTTACTATAGAAAAGGCAATCCCTGGCGCAATTAAAATTTGTGACAGTATAAAATTAGTTTTTGAATAATTTACTATAGAAAAGTCAATCCCTGGGATATTTAAAATTTGTGACAGTATAAAATTATTTTTTGAATAATTTACTATAGAAAAGGCAATCCCTGGGATATTTAAAATTTGCGACAGTATAAAATTAGTTTTTGAATAATTTACTATAGAAAAGTCAATCCCTGGCGTAATTAAAATTTGTGACAGTATAAAATTATTTTTTGAATAATTTACTATAGAAAAGTCAATCCCTGGGATATTTAAAATTTGCGACAGTATAAAATTATTTTTTGAAAAATTTACTATAGAAAAGTCAATCCCTGGGATATTTAAAATTTGTGACAGTATAAAATTATTTTTTGAATAATTTACTATAGAAAAGGCAATCCCTGGGATATTTAAAATTTGCGACAGTATAAAATTAGTTTTTGAATAATTTACTATAGAAAAGTCAATCCCTGGCGCAATTAAAATTTGTGACAGTATAAAATTATTTTTTGAATAATTTACTATAGAAAAGTCAATCCCTGGCGTAATTAAAATTTGCGACAGTATAAAATTAGTTTTTGAATAATTTACTATAGAAAAGTCAATCCCTGGCGCAATTAAAATTTGTGACAGTATAAAATTAGTTTTTGAATAATTTACTATAGAAAAGTCAATCCCTGGGATATTTAAAATTTGTGACAGTTGAAAATTATTTTTTGAATAATTTACTATAGAAAAGTCAATCCCTGGGATATTTAAAATTTGCGACAGTATAAAATTATTTTTTGAATAATTTACTATAGAAAAGTCAATCCCTGGGATATTTAAAATTTGTGACAGTATAAAATTAGTTTTTGAAAAATTTACTATAGAAAAGTCAATCCCTGGGATATTTAAAATTTGTGACAGTATAAAATTAGTTTTTGAATAATTTACTATAGAAAAGTCAATCCCTGGGATATTTAAAATTTGCGACAGTATAAAATTAGTTTTTGAATAATTTACTATAGAAAAGTCAATCCCTGGCGCAATTAAAATTTGTGACAGTATAAAATTAGTTTTTGAATAATTTACTATAGAAAAGTCAATCCCTGGGATATTTAAAATTTGCGACAGTATAAAATTATTTTTTGAATAATTTACTATAGAAAAGTCAATCCCTGGGATATTTAAAATTTGTGACAGTATAAAATTATTTTTTGAATAATTTACTATAGAAAAGTCAATCCCTGGCGCAATTAAAATTTGTGACAGTATAAAATTATTTTTTTAAATAATTTACTATAGAAAAGTCAATCCCTGGGATATTTAAAATTTGCGACAGTATAAAATTAGTTTTTGAATAATTTACTATAGAAAAGTCAATCCCTGGCGCAATTAAAATTTGTGACAGTATAAAATTAGTTTTTGAATAATTTACTATAGAAAAGTCAATCCCTGGCGCAATTGAAATTTGTGACAGTATAAAATTATTTTTTGAATAATTTACTATAGAAAAGTCAATCCCTGGGATATTTAAAATTTGTGACAGTTGAAAATTAGTTTTTGAATAATTTACTATAGAAAAGTCAATCCCTGGCGCAATTAAAATTTGTGACAGTATAAAATTATTTTTTGAATAATTTACTATAGAAAAGTCAATCCCTGGCGTAATTAAAATTTGTGACAGTATAAAATTAGTTTTTGAAAAATTTACTATAGAAAAGGCAATCCCTGGCGCAATTAAAATTTGTGACAGTTGAAAATTATTTTTTGAAAAATTTACTATAGAAAAGGCAATCCCTGGCGTAATTAAAATTTGTGACAGTTGAAAATTATTTTTTGAAAAATTTACTATATAAAAGGCAATCCCTGGGATATTTAAAATTTGCGACAGTATAAAATTAGTTTTTGAATAATTTACTATAGAAAAGTCAATCCCTGGCGCAATTAAAATTTGTGACAGTATAAAATTATTTTTTGAATAATTTACTATAGAAAAGTCAATCCCTGGGATATTTAAAATTTGTGACAGTTGAAAATTAGTTTTTGAATAATTTACTATAGAAAAGTCAATCCCTGGCGCAATTAAAATTTGTGACAGTATAAAATTAGTTTTTGAATAATTTACTATAGAAAAGTCAATCCCTGGGATATTTAAAATTTGTGACAGTATAAAATTAGTTTTTGAATAATTTACTATAGAAAAGTCAATCCCTGGCGTAATTAAAATTTGTGACAGTATAAAATTAGTTTTTGAATAATTTACTATAGAAAAGTCAATCCCTGGCGCAATTAAAATTTGTGACAGTTGAAAATTATTTTTTGAATAATTTACTATAGAAAAGTCAATCCCTGGCGCAATTAAAATTTGTGACAGTATAAAATTATTTTTTGAATAATTTACTATAGAAAAGTCAATCCCTGGGATATTTAAAATTTGTGACAGTATAAAATTATTTTTTGAATAATTTACTATAGAAAAGTCAATCCCTGGCGTAATTAAAATTTGTGACAGTATAAAATTAGTTTTTGAATAATTTACTATAGAAAAGTCAATCCCTGGCGCAATTAAAATTTGTGACAGTTGAAAATTATTTTTTGAATAATTTACTATAGAAAAGTCAATCCCTGGCGTAATTAAAATTTGTGACAGTATAAAATTAGTTTTTGAATAATTTACTATAGAAAAGTCAATCCCTGGCGCAATTAAAATTTGTGACAGTATAAAATTAGTTTTTGAATAATTTACTATAGAAAAGTCTATCCCTGGCGCAATTAAAATTTGTGACAGTTGAAAATTATTTTTTGAATAATTTACTATAGAAAAGTCAATCCCTGGCGTAATTAAAATTTGTGACAGTATAAAATTATTTTTTGAATAATTTACTATAGAAAAGTCAATCCCTGGGATATTTAAAATTTGCGACAGTATAAAATTAGTTTTTGAATAATTTACCATAGAAAAGTCAATCCCTGGCGCAATTAAAATTTGTGACAGTATAAAATTAGTTTTTGAATAATTTACTATAGAAAAGGCAATCCCTGGCGTAATTAAAATTTGTGACAGTATAAAATTAGTTTTTGAATAATTTACTATAGAAATGTCAATCCCTGGCGCAATTAAAATTTGTGACAGTTGAAAATTAGTTTTTGAATAATTTACTATAGAAAAGTCAATCCCTGGCGCAATTAAAATTTGTGACAGTTGAAAATTATTTTTTGAATAATTTACTATAGAAAAGTCAATCCCTGGCGCAATTAAAATTTGTGACAGTTGAAAATTATTTTTTGAATAATTTACTATAGAAAAGTCAATCCCTGGCGTAATTAAAATTTGTGACAGTATAAAATTAGTTTTTGAATAATTTACTATAGAAAAGTCAATCCCTGGCGTAATTAAAATTTGCGACAGTATAAAATTAGTTTTTGAATAATTTACTATAGAAAAGTCAATCCCTGGCGCAATTAAAATTTGTGACAGTATAAAATTATTTTTTGAATAATTTACTATAGAAAAGTCAATCCCTGGGATATTTAAAATTTGCGACAGTATAAAATTAGTTTTTGAATAATTTACTATAGAAAAGTCAATCCCTGGCGCAATTAAAATTTGTGACAGTATAAAATTACTATAGAAAAGTCAATCCCTGGGATATTTAAAATTTGCGACAGTTGAAAATTAGTTTTTGAATAATTTACTATAGAAAAGTCAATCCCTGGGATATTTAAAATTTGCGACAGTATAAAATTAGTTTTTGAATAATTTACTATAGAAAAGTCAATCCCTGGCGCAATTAAAATTTGTGACAGTATAAAATTAGTTTTTGAAAAATTTACTATAGAAAAGGCAATCCCTGGCGCAATTAAAATTTTAAATATCCCAGGGATTGCCTTTTATATAGTAAATTTTTCAAAAACTAATTTTATACTGTCGCAAATTTTAAATATCCCAGGGATTGACTTTTCTATAGTAAATTATTCAAAAAATAATTTTATACTGTCACAAATTTTAATTGCGCCAGGGATTGACTTTTCTATAGTAAATTATTCAAAAAATAATTTTATACTGTCACAAATTTTAATTACGCCAGGGATTGACTTTTCTATAGTAAATTATTCAAAAACTAATTTTATACTGTCGCAAATTTTAAATATCCCAGGGATTGACTTTTCTATAGTAAATTATTCAAAAACTAATTTTCAACTGTCGCAAATTTTAAATATCCCAGGGATTGACTTTTCTATAGTAAATTATTCAAAAACTAATTTTATACTGTCACAAATTTTAATTACGCCAGGGATTGCCTTTTCTATAGTAATTAAAATTTGTGACAGTATAAAATTAGTTTTTGAAAAATTTACTATAGAAAAGGCAATCCCTGGCGCAATTAAAATTTGTGACAGTTGAAAATTAGTTTTTGAATAATTTACTATAGAAAAGTCAATCCCTGGGATATTTAAAATTTGCGACAGTATAAAATTAGTTTTTGAATAATTTAATTAATTTTAATTAATGACTTTTCTATAGTAAATTATTCAAAAAATAATTTTCAACTGTCGCAAATTTTAATTACGCCAGGGATTGCCTTTTCTATAGTAAATTATTCAAAAACTAATTTTATACTGTCGCAAATTTTAAATATCCCAGGGATTGCCTTTTCTATAGTAAATTATTCAAAAACTAATTTTATACTGTCACAAATTTTAATTGCGCCAGGGATTGACTTTTCTATAGTAAATTATTCAAAAAATAATTTTCAACTGTCGCAAATTTTAATTACGCCAGGGATTGCCTTTTCTATAGTAAATTATTCAAAAACTAATTTTATACTGTCGCAAATTTTAATTACGCCAGGGATTGCCTTTTCTATAGTAAATTTTTCAAAAACTAATTTTATACTGTCACAAATTTTAATTACGCCAGGGATTGACTTTTCTATAGTAAATTATTCAAAAACTAATTTTATACTGTCACAAATTTTAATTACGCCAGGGATTGACTTTTCTATAGTAAATTATTCAAAAACTAATTTTCAACTGTCACAAATTTTAAATATCCCAGGGATTGACTTTTCTATAGTAAATTATTCAAAAAATAATTTTATACCGTCACAAATTTTAATTGCGCCAGGGATTGACTTTTCTATAGTAAATTATTCAAAAACTAATTTTATACTGTCGCAAATTTTAATTACGCCAGGGATTGACTTTTCTATAGTAAATTATTCAAAAAATAATTTTATACTGTCACAAATTTTAATTGCGCCAGGGATTGACTTTTCTATAGTAAATTATTCAAAAACTAATTTTATACTGTCGCAAATTTTAATTACGCCAGGGATTGACTTTTCTATAGTAAATTATTCAAAAAATAATTTTATACTGTCGCAAATTTTAAATATCCCAGGGATTGACTTTTCTATAGTAAATTATTCAAAAACTAATTTTATACTGTCACAAATTTTAATTGCGCCAGGGATTGCCTTTTCTATAGTAAATTATTCAAAAACTAATTTTATACTGTCGCAAATTTTAAATATCCCAGGGATTGACTTTTCTATAGTAAATTATTCAAAAACTAATTTTATACTGTCACAAATTTTAATTGCGCCAGGGATTGACTTTTCTATAGTAAATTATTCAAAAACTAATTTTATACTGTCGCAAATTTTAAATATCCCAGGGATTGCCTTTTCTATAGTAAATTATTCAAAAACTAATTTTATACTGTCACAAATTTTAATTGCGCCAGGGATTGACTTTTCTATAGTAAATTATTCAAAAAATAATTTTCAACTGTCGCAAATTTTAATTACGCCAGGGATTGCCTTTTCTATAGTAAATTATTCAAAAACTAATTTTATACTGTCGCAAATTTTAATTACGCCAGGGATTGCCTTTTCTATAGTAAATTATTCAAAAACTAATTTTCAACTGTCACAAATTTTAATTGCGCCAGGGATTGACTTTTCTATAGTAAATTATTCAAAAACTAATTTTATACTGTCACAAATTTTAATTACGCCAGGGATTGCCTTTTCTATAGTAAATTATTCAAAAACTAATTTTCAACTGTCGCAAATTTTAAATATCCCAGGGATTGCCTTTTCTATAGTAAATTATTCAAAAACTAATTTTCAACTGTCACAAATTTTAAATATCCCAGGGATTGACTTTTCTATAGTAAATTATTCAAAAACTAATTTTATACTGTCGCAAATTTTAAATATCCCAGGGATTGCCTTTTCTATAGTAAATTATTCAAAAAATAATTTTATACTGTCACAAATTTTAATTGCGCCAGGGATTGACTTTTCTATAGTAAATTATTCAAAAACTAATTTTATACTGTCACAAATTTTAAATATCCCAGGGATTGACTTTTCTATAGTAAATTATTCAAAAACTAATTTTATACTGTCACAAATTTTAAATATCCCAGGGATTGCCTTTTATATAGTAAATTTTTCAAAAAATAATTTTCAACTGTCACAAATTTTAAATATCCCAGGGATTGACTTTTCTATAGTAAATTATTCAAAAAATAATTTTATACTGTCACAAATTTTAATTGCGCCAGGGATTGACTTTTCTATAGTAAATTATTCAAAAACTAATTTTATACTGTCGCAAATTTTAATTACGCCAGGGATTGACTTTTCTATAGTAAATTATTCAAAAAATAATTTTATACTGTCGCAAATTTTAAATATCCCAGGGATTGACTTTTCTATAGTAAATTATTCAAAAACTAATTTTATACTGTCACAAATTTTAATTGCGCCAGGGATTGCCTTTTCTATAGTAAATTATTCAAAAACTAATTTTATACTGTCGCAAATTTTAAATATCCCAGGGATTGACTTTTCTATAGTAAATTATTCAAAAACTAATTTTATACTGTCACAAATTTTAATTGCGCCAGGGATTGACTTTTCTATAGTAAATTATTCAAAAACTAATTTTATACTGTCGCAAATTTTAAATATCCCAGGGATTGCCTTTTCTATAGTAAATTATTCAAAAACTAATTTTATACTGTCACAAATTTTAATTGCGCCAGGGATTGACTTTTCTATAGTAAATTATTCAAAAAATAATTTTCAACTGTCGCAAATTTTAATTACGCCAGGGATTGACTTTTCTATAGTAAATTATTCAAAAAATAATTTTATACTGTCGCAAATTTTAAATATCCCAGGGATTGACTTTTCTATAGTAAATTATTCAAAAAATAATTTTATACTGTCGCAAATTTTAAATATCCCAGGGATTGACTTTTCTATAGTAAATTATTCAAAAACTAATTTTATACTGTCACAAATTTTAATTGCGCCAGGGATTGCCTTTTCTATAGTAAATTATTCAAAAACTAATTTTATACTGTCGCAAATTTTAAATATCCCAGGGATTGCCTTTTCTATAGTAAATTATTCAAAAAATAATTTTCAACTGTCACAAATTTTAATTGCGCCAGGGATTGCCTTTTCTATAGTAAATTTTTCAAAAACTAATTTTATACTGTCACAAATTTTAATTACGCCAGGGATTGACTTTTCTATAGTAAATTATTCAAAAAATAATTTTCAACTGTCACAAATTTTAATTGCGCCAGGGATTGCCTTTTCTATAGTAAATTTTTCAAAAACTAATTTTATACTGTCACAAATTTTAATTACGCCAGGGATTGACTTTTCTATAGTAAATTATTCAAAAACTAATTTTATACTGTCACAAATTTTAATTACGCCAGGGATTGACTTTTCTATAGTAAATTATTCAAAAACTAATTTTCAACTGTCACAAATTTTAAAGATCCCAGGGATTGACTTTTCTATAGTAAATTATTCAAAAAATAATTTTATACTGTCACAAATTTTAATTGCGCCAGGGATTGACTTTTCTATAGTAAATTATTCAAAAACTAATTTTATACTGTCGCAAATTTTAATTACGCCAGGGATTGACTTTTCTATAGTAAATTATTCAAAAAATAATTTTATACTGTCACAAATTTTAATTGCGCCAGGGATTGACTTTTCTATAGTAAATTATTCAAAAACTAATTTTATACTGTCGCAAATTTTAATTACGCCAAATTTTAAATATCCCAGGGATTGCCTTTTCTATAGTAAATTATTCAAAAACTAATTTTATACTGTCACAAATTTTAAATATCCCAGGGATTGCCTTTTCTATAGTAAATTATTCAAAAAATAATTTTATACTGTCACAAATTTTAATTGCGCCAGGGGGATTGCCTTTTCTATAGTAAATTATTCAAAAACTAATTTCAACTGTCACAAATTTTAATTGCGCAGGGATTGACTTTTCTATAGTAAATTATTCAAAAACTAATTTTATACTGTCACAAATTTTAATTACGCCAGGGATTGCCTTTATATATAAAATATAAATTAGTTTTTGAATAATTTACTATAGAAAAGTCAATCCCTGGGATATTTAAAATTTGCGACAGTATAAAATTATTTTTTGAATAATTTACTATAGAAAAGTCAATCCCTGGGATATTTAAAATTTGCGACAGTATAAAATTATTTTTTGAATAATTTACTATAGAAAAGTCAATCCCTGGCGTAATTAAAATTTGCGACAGTATAAAATTAGTTTTTGAATAATTACTATAGAAAAGTCAATCCCTGGCGCAATTAAAATTTGTGACAGTATAAAATTATTTTTTGAATAATTTACTATAGAAAAGTCAATCCTGGCGTAATTAAAATTTGCGACAGTATAAAATTAGTTTTTGAATAATTTACTATAGAAAAGTCAATCCTGGCGCAATTAAAATTTGTGACAGTATAAAATTATTTTTTGAATAATTTACTATAGAAAAGTCAATCCCTGGGATATTTAAAATTTGTGACAGTTGAAAATTAGTTTTTGAATAATTTACTATAGAAAAGTCAATCCCTGGCGTAATTAAAATTTGTGACAGTATAAAATTAGTTTTTGAATAATTTACTATAGAAAAGTCAATCCCTGGCGTAATTAAAATTTGTGACAGTATAAAATTAGTTTTGAAAATTTACTATAGAAAAGGCATTCCCTGGCGCAATTAAAATTTGTGACAGTTGGAAATTAGTTTTTGATAATTTACTATAGAAAAGTCAATCCCTGGGATATTTAAAATTTGCGACAGTTGAAAATTAGTTTTTGAATAATTTACTATAGAAAGTCAATCCCTGGCGTAATTAAAATTTGCGACAGTATAAAATTAGTTTTTGAATAATTTACTATAGAAAAGTCAATCCCTGGCGCAATTAAAATCTGTGACAGTATAAAATTATTTTTTGAATAATTTACTATAGAAAAGTCAATCCCTGGCGTAATTAAAATTTGCGACAGTATAAAATTAGTTTTTGAATAATTTACTATAGAAAAGTCAATCCCTGGCGCAATTAAAATTTGTGACAGTATAAAATTATTTTTTGAATAATTTACTATAGAAAAGTCAATCCCTGGGATATTTAAAATTTGTGACAGTTGAAAATTAGTTTTTGAATAATTTACTATAGAAAGTCAATCCCTGGCGTAATTAAAATTTGTGACAGTATAAAATTAGTTTTTGAATAATTTACTATAGAAAAGTCAATCCCTGGCGTAATAAAATTTGTGACAGTATAAAATTAGTTTTTGAAAAATTTACTATAGAAAAGGCAATCCCTGGCGCAATTAAATTTGTGACAGTTGAAAATTATTTTTTGAATAATTTACTATAGAAAAGTCAATCCCTGGCGTAATTAAAATTTGTGACAGTATTAAAATTAGTTTTTGAAAAATTTACTATAGAAAAGGCAATCCCTGGCGCAATTAAAATTTGTGACAGTTGAAAATTATTTTTGAATAATTTACTATAGAAAGTCAATCCCTGGATATTTAAAATTTGTGACAGTATAAAATTAGTTTTTGAAAAATTACTATAGAAAAGGCAATCCCTGGCGCAATTAAAATTTGTGACAGTTGAAAATTATTTTTTGGAATAATTTACTATAGAAAGGCAATCCCTGGGATATTTAAAATTTGTGACAGTATAAAATTATTTTTTGAATAATTTACTATAGAAAAGGCAATCCCTGGCGCAATTAAAATTTGTGACAGTATAAAATTAGTTTTTGAATAATTTACTATAGAAAAGTCAATCCCTGGGATATTTAAAATTTGCGACAGTATAAAATTATTTTTTGAATAATTTACTATAGAAAAGTCAATCCCTGGCGTAATTAAAATTTGCGACAGTATAAAATTAGTTTTGAATAATTTACTATAGAAAAGTCAATCCCTGGGATATTTAAAATTTGTGACAGTATAAAATTATTTTTTGAAAATTTACTATATAAAAGGCAATCCCTGGATATTTAAAATTTGTGACAGTATAAAATTATTTTTTGAATAATTTACTATAGAAAAGTCAATCCCTGGGATATTTAAAATTTGTGACAGTTGAAAATTATTTTTTGAAAATTTACTATATAAAAGGCAATCCTGGGATATTTAAAATTTGTGACAGTATAAAATTAGTTTTTGAATAATTTACTATAGAAAAGTCAATCCTGGGATATTTAAAATTTGTGACAGTATAAAATTAGTTTTTGAATAATTTACTATAGAAAAGTCAATCCCTGGCGCAATTAAAATTTGTGACAGTATAAAATTATTTTTGAATAATTTACTATAGAAAAGGCAATCCCCTGGGATATTTAAAATTTGCGACAGGTATAAATTAGTTTTGAATAATTTACTATAGAAAATCAATCCCTGGCGCAATTAAAATTTGTGACAGTATAAAATTATTTTTTGAATAATTTACTATAGAAAGGCAATCCCTGGCGCAATTAAATTTGTGACGTATAAAATTATTTTTTGAATAATTTACTATAGAAAAGTCAATCCCTGGCGTAATTAAAATTTGCGACAGTATAAAATTAGTTTTTGAATAATTTACTATAGAAAAGTCAATCCCTGGGATATTTAAAATTTGTGACAGGTATAAAATTAGTTTTTGAATAATTTACTATAGAAAAGTCAATCCCTGCGTAATTAAAATTTGTGACAGTATAAAATTATTTTTTGAAAATTTACTATATAAAAGGCAATCCCTGGGATATTTAAAATTTGTGACAGTATAAAATTATTTTTTGAATATTTACTATAGAAAAGTCAATCCCTGGGATATTTAAATTTGTGACAGTTGAAAATTATTTTTGATAATTTACTATAGAAAAGTCAATCCCTGGGATATTTAAAATTGTGACAGTTGAAAATTAGTTTTTGAATAATTTACTATAGAAAAGTCAATCCCTCGGCGCAATTAAAATTTGTGACAGTATAAATTAGTTTTTGAATAATTTACTATAGAAAAGTCAATCCTGGCGTAATTAAAATTTGTGACAGTATAAATTTAGTTTTTGAATAATTTACTATAGAAAAGTCAATCCCTGGGATATTTAAAATTTGCGACAGTATAAAATTATTTTTTGAATAATTTACTATAGAAAAGTCAATCCCTGGCGCAATTAAAATTTGCGACAGTATAAAATTAGTTTTTGAATAATTTACTATAGAAAAGTCAATCCCTGGCGCAATTAAAATTTGTGACAGTATAAAATTAGTTTTTGAATAATTTACTATAGAAAAGGCAATCCCTGGCGTAATTAAAATTTGTGACAGTATAAAATTATTTTTTGAATAATTTACTATAGAAAAGTCAATCCCTGGCGCAATTAAAATTTGCGACAGTATAAAATTATTTTTTGAAAAATTTACTATAGAAAAGTCAATCCCTGGGATATTTAAAATTTGCGACAGTATAAAATTAGTTTTTGAATAATTTACTATAGAAAAGTCAATCCCTGGCGCAATTAAAATTTGTGACAGTATAAAATTATTTTTTGAATAATTTACTATAGAAAAGTCAATCCCTGGCGCAATTAAAATTTGTGACAGTATAAAATTATTTTTTGAAAAATTTACTATATAAAAGGCAATCCCTGGGATATTTAAAATTTGTGACAGTATAAAATTATTTTTTGAATAATTTACTATAGAAAAGTCAATCCCTGGGATATTTAAATTTTGTGACAGTTGAAAATTATTTTTTGAATAATTTACTATAGAAAAGTCAATTTTATGTGCGCCAGGGATTGACTTTTCTATAGTAAATTATTCAAAAAATAATTTTATACTGTCACAAATTTTAATTACGCCAGGTATTGACTTTTCTATAGTAAATTATTCAAAAAATAATTTTCAACTGTCACAAATTTTAATTACGCCAGGGATTGACTTTTCTATAGTAAATTATTCAAAAACTAATTTTATACTGTCACAAATTTTAATTGCGCCAGGGATTGACTTTTCTATAGTAAATTATTCAAAAACTAATTTTATACTGTCACAAATTTTAATTACGCCAGGGATTGACTTTTCTATAGTAAATTATTCAAAAAATAATTTTATACTGTCGCAAATTTTAATTACGCCAGGGATTGCCTTTTCTATAGTAAATTTTTCAAAAACTAATTTTATACTGTCACAAATTTTAAATATCCCAGGGATTGACTTTTCTATAGTAAATTATTCAAAAAATAATTTTCAACTGTCACAAATTTTAAATATCCCAGGGATTGCCTTTTCTATAGTAAATTATTCAAAAAATAATTTTATACTGTCGCAAATTTTAAATATCCCAGGGATTGACTTTTCTATAGTAAATTATTCAAAAACTAATTTTATACTGTCGCAAATTTTAAATATCCCAGGGATTGACTTTTCTATAGTAAATTATTCAAAAAATAATTTTATACTGTCACAAATTTTAATTGCGCCAGGGATTGACTTTTCTATAGTAAATTATTCAAAAAATAATTTTCAACTGTCACAAATTTTAATTACGCCAGGGATTGACTTTTCTATAGTAAATTATTCAAAAACTAATTTTCAACTGTCACAAATTTTAATTGCGCCAGGGATTGACTTTTCTATAGTAAATTATTCAAAAACTAATTTTATACTGTCGCAAATTTTAATTACGCCAGGGATTGACTTTTCTATAGTAAATTATTCAAAAAATAATTTTCAACTGTCACAAATTTTAATTACGCCAGGGATTGACTTTTCTATAGTAAATTATTCAAAAAATAATTTTATACTGTCACAAATTTTAATTGCGCCAGGGATTGACTTTTCTATAGTAAATTATTCAAAAACTAATTTTATACTGTCGCAAATTTTAAATATCCCAGGGATTGCCTTTTCTATAGTAAATTATTCAAAAAATAATTTTATACTGTCACAAATTTTAATTGCGCCAGGGATTGACTTTTCTATAGTAAATTATTCAAAAAATAATTTTCAACTGTCACAAATTTTAATTACGCCAGGGATTGACTTTTCTATAGTAAATTATTCAAAAACTAATTTTATACTGTCACAAATTTTAATTGCGCCAGGGATTGACTTTTCTATAGTAAATTATTCAAAAACTAATTTTATACTGTCGCAAATTTTAAATATCCCAGGGATTGACTTTTCTATAGTAAATTATTCAAAAACTAATTTTATACTGTCACAAATTTTAATTGCGCCAGGGATTGACTTTTCTATAGTAAATTATTCAAAAACTAATTTTATACTGTCGCAAATTTTAAATATCCCAGGGATTGCCTTTTCTATAGTAAATTATTCAAAAAATAATTTTCAACTGTCACAAATTTTAATTGCGCCAGGGATTGCCTTTTCTATAGTAAATTTTTCAAAAAATAATTTTCAACTGTCACAAATTTTAATTGCGCCAGGGATTGACTTTTCTATAGTAAATTATTCAAAAAATAATTTTCAACTGTCACAAATTTTAATTACGCCAGGGATTGACTTTTCTATAGTAAATTATTCAAAAACTAATTTTATACTGTCGCAAATTTTAATTACGCCAGGGATTGCCTTTTCTATAGTAAATTATTCAAAAAATAATTTTCAACTGTCACAAATTTTAATTGCGCCAGGGATTGCCTTTTCTATAGTAAATTTTTCAAAAAATAATTTTCAACTGTCACAAATTTTAATTGCGCCAGGGATTGACTTTTCTATAGTAAATTATTCAAAAAATAATTTTATACTGTCACAAATTTTAATTGCGCCAGGGATTGACTTTTCTATAGTAAATTATTCAAAAAATAATTTTATACTGTCGCAAATTTTAATTACGCCAGGGATTGCCTTTTCTATAGTAAATTATTCAAAAACTAATTTTATACTGTCACAAATTTTAATTGCGCCAGGGATTGACTTTTCTATAGTAAATTATTCAAAAACTAATTTTATACTGTCACAAATTTTAATTGCGCCAGGGATTGACTTTTCTATAGTAAATTATTAAAAAACTAATTTTATACTGTCGCAAATTTTAAATATCCCAGGGATTGCCTTTTCTATAGTAAATTATTCAAAAACTAATTTTATACTGTCACAAATTTTAATTACGCCAGGGATTGCCTTTTCTATAGTAAATTATTCAAAAACTAATTTTCAACTGTCGCAAATTTTAATTACGCCAGGGATTGCCTTTTCTATAGTAAATTTTTCAAAAACTAATTTTATACTGTCGCAAATTTTAAATATCCCAGGGATTGCCTTTTCTATAGTAAATTATTCAAAAACTAATTTTATACTGTCACAAATTTTAAATATCCCAGGGATTGCCTTTTCTATAGTAAATTATTCAAAAACTAATTTTATACTGTCACAAATTTTAATTGCGCCAGGGATTGACTTTTCTATAGTAAATTATTCAAAAACTAATTTTATACTGTCGCAAATTTTAATTGCGCCAGGGATTGACTTTTCTATAGTAAATTATTCAAAAAATAATTTTATACTGTCGCAAATTTTAATTGCGCCAGGGATTGACTTTTCTATAGTAAATTATTCAAAAACTAATTTTATACTGTCGCAAATTTTAAATATCCCAGGGATTGACTTTTCTATAGTAAATTATTCAAAAACTAATTTTATACTGTCACAAATTTTAATTGCGCCAGGGATTGACTTTTCTATAGTAAATTATTCAAAAAATAATTTTCAACTGTCACAAATTTTAATTGCGCCAGGGATTGCCTTTTCTATAGTAAATTATTCAAAAAATAATTTTATACTGTCACAAATTTTAATTGCGCCAGGGATTGACTTTTCTATAGTAAATTATTCAAAAAATAATTTTATACTGTCGCAAATTTTAATTACGCCAGGGATTGACTTTTCTATAGTAAATTATTCAAAAACTAATTTTATACTGTCACAAATTTTAATTGCGCCAGGGATTGACTTTTCTATAGTAAATTATTCAAAAACTAATTTTATACTGTCGCAAATTTTAAATATCCCAGGGATTGACTTTTCTATAGTAAAATATTCAAAAACTAATTTTCAACTGTCACAAATTTTAAATATCCCAGGGATTGACTTTTCTATAGTAAATTATTCAAAAAATAATTTTATACTGTCGCAAATTTTAAATATCCCAGGGATTGACTTTTCTATAGTAAATTATTCAAAAACTAATTTTATACTGTCAAAAATTTTAATTGCGCCAGGGATTGACTTTTCTATAGTAAATTATTCAAAAAATAATTTTATACTGTCGCAAATTTTAATTACGCCAGGGATTGCCTTTTCTATAGTAAATTATTCAAAAAATAATTTTATACTGTCACAAATTTTAAATATCCCAGGGATTGACTTTTCTATAGTAAATTATTCAAAAAATAATTTTATACTGTCACAAATTTTAAATATCCCAGGGATTGACTTTTCTATAGTAAATTATTCAAAAACTAATTTTATACTGTCGCAAATTTTAAATATCCCAGGGATTGACTTTTCTATAGTAAATTATTCAAAAACTAATTTTATACTGTCACAAATTTTAATTGCGCCAGGGATTGACTTTTCTATAGTAAATTATTCAAAAACTAATTTTATACTGTCGCAAATTTTAAATATCCCAGGGATTGACTTTTCTATAGTAAATTATTCAAAAACTAATTTTATACTGTCACAAATTTTAAATATCCCAGGGATTGACTTTTCTATAGTAAATTTTTCAAAAACTAATTTTATACTGTCACAAATTTTAAATATCCCAGGGATTGACTTTTCTATAGTAAATTATTCAAAAAATAATTTTATACTGTCACAAATTTTAAATATCCCAGGGATTGCCTTTTATATAGTAAATTTTTCAAAAAATAATTTTCAACTGTCACAAATTTTAATTGCGCCAGGGATTGCCTTTTCTATAGTAAATTATTCAAAAACTAATTTTCAACTGTCGCAAATTTTAAATATCCCAGGGATTGACTTTTCTATAGTAAATTATTCAAAAACTAATTTTATACTGTCACAAATTTTAATTGCGCCAGGGATTGACTTTTCTATAGTAAATTATTCAAAAACTAATTTTATACTGTCGCAAATTTTAAATATCCCAGGGAATGACTTTTCTATAGTAAATTATTCAAAAACTAATTTTATACTGTCACAAATTTTAATTGCGCCAGGGATTGACTTTTCTATAGTAAATTATTCAAAAAATAATTTTCAACTGTCACAAATTTTAATTGCGCCAGGGATTGACTTTTCTATAGTAAATTATTCAAAAACTAATTTTATACTGTCACAAATTTTAATTGCGCCAGGGATTGACTTTTCTATAGTAAATTATTCAAAAAATAATTTTCAACTGTCACAAATTTTAATTGCGCCAGGGATTGACTTTTCTATAGTAAATTATTCAAAAAATAATTTTATACTGTCGCAAATTTTAAATATCCCAGGGATTGACTTTTCTATAGTAAATTATTCAAAAACTAATTTTATACTGTCGCAAATTTTAAATATCCCAGGGATTGACTTTTCTATAGTAAATTATTCAAAAAATAATTTTATACTGTCACAAATTTTAATTACGCCAGGGATTGACTTTTCTATAGTAAATTATTCAAAAAATAATTTTATACTGTCACAAATTTTAAATATCCCAGGGATTGCCTTTTCTATAGTAAATTTTTCAAAAAATAATTTTATACTGTCGCAAATTTTAAATATCCCAGGGATTGACTTTTCTATAGTAAATTATTCAAAAACTAATTTTATACTGTCACAAATTTTAATTGCGCCAGGGATTGACTTTTCTATAGTAAATTATTCAAAAACTAATTTTATACTGTCGCAAATTTTAAATATCCCAGGGATTGACTTTTCTATAGTAAATTATTCAAAAACTAATTTTATACTGTCACAAATTTTAATTGCGCCAGGGATTGACTTTTCTATAGTAAATTATTCAAAAACTAATTTTATACTGTCGCAAATTTTAAATATCCCAGGGATTGACTTTTCTATAGTAAATTATTCAAAAAATAATTTTATACTGTCGCAAATTTTAAATATCCCAGGGATTGACTTTTCTATAGTAAATTTTTCAAAAAATAATTTTCAACTGTCACAAATTTTAATTGCGCCAGGGATTGACTTTTCTATAGTAAATTATTCAAAAAATAATTTTATACTGTCACAAATTTTAATTGCGCCAGGGATTGACTTTTCTATAGTAAATTATTCAAAAAATAATTTTATACTGTCACAAATTTTAAATATCCCAGGGATTGCCTTTTCTATAGTAAATTTTTCAAAAAATAATTTTATACTGTCGCAAATTTTAAATATCACAGGGATTGACTTTTATATAGTAAATTATTCAAAAAATAATTTTATACTGTCACAAATTTTAATTACGCCAGGGATTGCCTTTTCTATAGTATATTATTCAAAAACTAATTTTATACTGTCACAAATTTTAATTACGCCAGGGATTGCCTTTTCTATAGTAAATTATTCAAAAACTAATTTTATACTGTCACAAATTTTAAATATCCCAGGGATTGACTTTTCTATAGTAAATTATTCAAAAAATAATTTTATACTGTCACAAATTTTAATTACGCCAGGGATTGACTTTTCTATAGTAAATTATTCAAAAACTAATTTTATACTGTCACAAATTTTAATTGCGCCAGGGATTGCCTTTTCTATAGTAAATTATTCAAAAAATAATTTTATACTGTCGCAAATTTTAAATATCCCAGGGATTGACTTTTCTATAGTAAATTATTCAAAAACTAATTTTCAACTGTCACAAATTTTAAATATCCCAGGGATTGACTTTTCTATAGTAAATTTTTCAAAAACTAATTTTATACTGTCACAAATTTTAATTACGCCAGGGATTGACTTTTCTATAGTAAATTATTCAAAAACTAATTTTATACTGTCACAAATTTTAATTACGCCAGGGATTGCCTTTTCTATAGTAAATTATTCAAAAACTAATTTTATACTGTCACAAATTTTAAATATCCCAGGGATTGACTTTTCTCTAGTAAATTATTCAAAAAATAATTTTATACTGTCACAAATTTTAATTACGCCAGGGATTGACTTTTCTATAGTAAATTATTCAAAAACTAATTTTATACTGTCACAAATTTTAATTACGCCAGGGATTGACTATTCTATAGTAAATTATTCAAAAACTAATTTTATACTGTCGCAAATTTTAAATATCCCAGGGATTGACTTTTCTATAGTAAATTATTCAAAAACTAATTTTATACTGTCGCAAATTTTAATTACGCCAGGGATTGACTTTTCTATAGTAAATTATTCAAAAAATAATTTTCAACTGTCACAAATTTTAATTACGCCAGGGATTGACTTTTCTATAGTAAATTATTCAAAAACTAATTTTATACTGTCACAAATTTTAATTACGCCAGGGATTGACTTTTCTATAGTAAATTATTCAAAAACTAATTTTATACTGTCGCAAATTTTAAATATCCCAGGGATTGACTTTTCTATAGTAAATTATTCAAAAACTAATTTTATACTGTCGCAAATTTTAATTGCGCCAGGGTTTGACTTTTCTATAGTAAATTATTCAAAAAATAATTTTATACTGTCACAAATTTTAATTACGCCAGGGATTGCCTTTTCTATAGTAAATTATTCAAAAAATAATTTTATACTGTCACAAATTTTAAATATCCCAGGGATTGACTTTTCTATAGTAAATTTTTCAAAAACTAATTTTATACTGTCACAAATTTTAATTACGCCAGGGATTGCCTTTTCTATAGTAAATTATTCAAAAAATAATTTTCAACTGTCACAAATTTTAATTACGCCAGGGATTGACTTTTCTATAGTAAATTATTCAAAAACTAATTTTATACTGTCACAAATTTTAATTACGCCAGGGATTGACTTTTCTATAGTAAATTATTCAAAAAATAATTTTATACTGTCACAAATTTTAATTGCGCCAGGGATTGACTTTTCTATAGTAAATTATTCAAAAAATAATTTTATACTGTCACAAATTTTAAATATCCCAGGGATTGCCCTTTTCTATAGTAAATTTTTCAAAAAATAATTTTATACTGTCGCAAATTTTAAATATCCCAGGGATTGACTTTTATATAGTAAATTATTCAAAAAATAATTTTATACTGTCACAAATTTTAATTACGCCAGGGATTGCCTTTTCTATAGTAAATTATTCAAAAACTAATTTTATACTGTCACAAATTTTAATTACGCCAGGGATTGCCTTTTCTATAGTAAATTATTCAAAAAACTAATTTTATACCGTCACAAATTTTAAATATCCCAGGGATTGACTTTTCTATAGTAAATTATTCAAAAATAATTTTATACTGTCACAAATTTTAATTACGCCAGGGATTGACTTTTCTATAGTAAATTATTCAAAAACTAATTTTATACTGTCACAAATTTTAATTGCGCCAGGGATTGCCTTTTCTATAGTAAATTATTCAAAAACTAATTTTATAGTGTCGCAAATTTTAAATATCCCAGGATTGCCTTTTCTATAGTAAATTATTCAAAAAAATAATTTTATACTGTCACAAATTTTAAATATCCCAGGGATTGACTTTTCTATAGTAAATTTTTCAAAAACTAATTTTATACTGTCACAAATTTTAATTACGCCAGGGATTGCCTTTTCTATAGTAAATTATTCAAAAAATAATTTTATACTGTCACAAATTTTAAATATCCCAGGGGATTGACTTTTCTATAGTAAATTTTTCAAAAAATAATTTTATACTGTCGCAAATTTTAAATATCCCAGGGATTGACTTTTCTATAGTAAATTATTCAAAAAATAATTTTATACTGTCACAAATTTTAATTACGCCAGGGATTGACTTTTCTATAGTAAATTATTCAAAAAACTAATTTTATACTGTCACAAATTTTAATTGCGCCAGGGATTGACTTTTCTATAGTAAATTATTCAAAAACTAATTTTATACTGTCGCAAATTTTAAATATCCCAGGGATTGCCTTTTCTATAGTAAATTATTCAAAAACTAATTTTCAACTGTCACAATTTTAAATATCCCAGGGATTGCCTTTTCTATAGTAAATTATTCAAAAAATAATTTTATACTGTCACAAATTTTAATTGCGCCAGGATTGACTTTTCTATAGTAAATTATTCAAAAACTAATTTTATACTGTCGCAAATTTTAAATATCCCAGGGATTGCCTTTTCTATAGTAAATTATTCAAAAAATAATTTTATACTGTCACAAATTTTAAATATCCCAGGGATTGACTTTTCTATAGTAAATTTTTCAAAAAATAATTTTATACTGTCGCAAATTTTAATTGCGCCAGGGATTGACTTTTCTATAGTAAATTATTCAAAAACTAATTTTATACTGTCGCAAATTTTAAATATCCCAGGGATTGCCTTTTCTATAGTAAATTATTCAAAAAATAATTTTATACTGTCACAAATTTTAATTACGCCAGGGATTGACTTTTCTATAGTAAATTATTCAAAAACTAATTTTCAACTGTCACAAATTTTAAATATCCCAGGGATTGACTTTTCTATAGTAAATTATTCAAAAACTAATTTTATACTGTCGCAAATTTTAATTGCGCCAGGGATTGACTTTTCTATAGTAAATTATTCAAAAATTAATTTTATACTGTCACAAATTTTAATTACGCCAGGGATTGCCTTTTCTATAGTAAATTATTCAAAAACTAATTTTATACTGTCACAAATTTTAATTACGCCAGGGATTGACTTTTCTATAGTAAATTATTCAAAAACTAATTTTCAACTGTCACAAATTTTAATTGCGCCAGGGATTGACTTTTCTATAGTAAATTATTCAAAAACTAATTTTATACTGTCACAAATTTTAATTACGCCAGGGGATTGACTTTTCTATAGTAAATTATTCAAAAACTAATTTTATACTGTCGCAAATTTTAAATATCCCAGGGATTGCCTTTTCTATAGTAAATTATTCAAAAAATAATTTTATACTGTCACAAATTTTAAATATCCCAGGGATTGACTTTTCTATAGTAAATTTTTCAAAAAATAATTTTATACTGTCGCAAATTTTAAATATCCCAGGGATTGCCTTTTCTATAGTAAATTATTCAAAAAATAATTTTCAACTGTCACAAATTTTAATTGCGCCAGGATTGCCTTTTCTATAGTAAATTTTTCAAAAACTAATTTTATACTGTCGCAAATTTTAATTACGCCAGGGATTGCCTTTTCTATAGTAAATTATTCAAAAAACTAATTTTCAACTGTCACAAATTTTAATTGCGCCAGGGATTGCCTTTTCTATAGTAAATTATTCAAAAACTAATTTTATACTGTCACAAATTTTATGTGCGCCAGGGATTGACTTTTCTATAGTAAATTATTCAAAAATAATTTTATACTGTCACAAATTTTATGTGCGCCAGGGAAGGATTGGGCCTTTTCTATAGTAAATTATTCAAAAACTAATTTTATTACTGTCACAAATTTTAAATATCCCAGGGATTGACTTTTCTATAGTAAATTATTCAAAAACTAATTTTCAACTGTCACAAATTTTAATTGCGCCAGGGATTGACTTTTCTATAGTAAATTATTCAAAAAACTAATTTTATACTGTCACAAATTTTAATTACGCCAGGGATTGACTTTTCTATAGTAAATTATTCAAAAACTAATTTTATACTGTCACAAATTTTAATTACGCCAGGGATTGACTTTTCTATAGTAAATTATTCAAAAACTAATTTTCAACTGTCACAAATTTTAATTGCGCCAGGGATTGACTTTTCTATAGTAAATTATTCAAAAACTAATTTTCAACTGTCACAAATTTTAATTGCGCCAGGGATTGACTTTTCTATAGTAAATTATTCAAAAAACTAATTTTATACTGTCACAAATTTTAATTACGCCAGGGATTGACTTTTCTATAGTAAATTATTCAAAAACTAATTTTATACTGTCACAAATTTTAATTGCGCCAGGGATTGACTTTTCTATAGTAAATTATTCAAAAAATAATTTTCAACTGTCGCAAATTTTAATTACGCCAGGGATTGCCTTTTCTATAGTAAATTATTCAAAAACTAATTTTATACTGTCACAAATTTTAATTGCGCCAGGGATTGACTTTTCTATAGTAAATTATTCAAAAAATAATTTTCAACTGTCACAAATTTTAATTGCGCCAGGGATTGACTTTTCTATAGTAAATTATTCAAAAACTAATTTTATACTGTCGCAAATTTTAAATATCCCAGGGATTGACTTTTCTATAGTAAATTATTCAAAAAATAATTTTATACTGTCACAAAATTTTAATTGCGCCAGGGATTGACTTTTCTATAGTAAATTTTTCAAAAATAATTTTATACTGTCGCAAATTTTAAATATCCCAGGGATTGACTTTTCTATAGTAAATTATTCAAAAAATAATTTTATACTGTCACAAATTTTAATTACGCCAGGGATTGACTTTTCTATAGTAAATTATTCAAAAACTAATTTTATACTGTCACAAATTTTAATTGCGCCAGGGATTGACTTTTCTATAGTAAATTATTCAAAAACTAATTTTATACTGTCGCAAATTTTAAATATCCCAGGGATTGCCTTTTCTATAGTAAATTATTCAAAAAATAATTTTATACTGTCACAAATTTTAAATATCCCAGGGATTGACTTTTCTATAGTAAATTTTTCAAAAAATAATTTTATACTGTCGCAAATTTTAATTGCGCCAGGGATTGACTTTTCTATAGTAAATTATTCAAAAACTAATTTTATACTGTCGCAAATTTTAAATATCCCAGGGATTGCCTTTTCTATAGTAAATTATTCAAAAAATAATTTTATACTGTCACAAATTTTAAATATCCCAGGGATTGACTTTTCTATAGTAAATTTTTCAAAAAATAATTTTATACTGTCGCAAATTTTAAATATCCCATTATTCAAAAAATAATTTTATACTGTCACAAATTTTAATTACGCCAGGGATTGCCTTTTCTATAGTAAATTATTCAAAAACTAATTTTATACTGTCACAAATTTTAATTGCGCCAGGGATTGACTTTTCTATAGTAAATTATTCAAAAAATAATTTTCAACTGTCACAAATTTTAATTACGCCAGGGATTGACTTTTCTATAGTAAATTATTCAAAAACTAATTTTATACTGTCACAAATTTTAATTGCGCCAGGGATTGACTTTTCTATAGTAAATTATTCAAAAAATAATTTTATACTGTCGCAAATTTTAATTGCGCCAGGGATTGACTTTTCTATAGTAAATTATTCAAAAACTAATTTTATACTGTCGCAAATTTTAAATATCCCAGGGATTGACTTTTCTATAGTAAATTATTCAAAAACTAATTTTATACTGTCACAAATTTTAATTGCGCCAGGGATTGCCTTTTCTATAGTAAATTATTCAAAAATAATTTTATACTGTCACAAATTTTAAATATCCCAGGGATTGACTTTTCTATAGTAAATTTTTCAAAAAATAATTTTATACTGTCGCAAATTTTAATTGCGCCAGGGATTGACTTTTCTATAGTAAATTATTCAAAAACTAATTTTATACTGTCGCAAATTTTAAATATCCCAGGGATTGACTTTTCTATAGTAAATTATTCAAAAACTAATTTTATACTGTCACAAATTTAATTACGCCAGGGATTGCCTTTTCTATAGTAAATTATTCAAAAACTAATTTTATACTGTCACAAATTTTAATTGCGCCAGGATTGACTTTTCTATAGTAAATTTTTCAAAAAATAATTTTATACTGTCGCAAATTTTAATTGCGCCAGGGATTGACTTTTCTATAGTAAATTATTCAAAAACTAATTTTATACTGTCGCAAATTTTAAATATCCCAGGGATTGCCTTTTCTATAGTAAATTATTCAAAAAATAATTTTCAACTGTCACAAATTTTAATTACGCCAGGGATTGCCTTTTCTATAGTAAATTTTTCAAAAAATAATTTTCAACTGTCACAAATTTTAATTGCGCCAGGGATTGCCTTTTCTATAGTAAATTTTTCAAAAACTAATTTTATACTGTCACAAATTTTAAATATCCCAGGGATTGACTTTTCTATAGTAAATTATTCAAAAACTAATTTTATACTGTCACAAATTTTATGTGCGCCAGGGATTGACTTTTCTATAGTAAATTATTCAAAAAATAATTTTATACTGTCACAAATTTTAAATATCCCAGGGATTGCCTTTTCTATAGTAAATTTTTCAAAAAATAATTTTATACTGTCGCAAATTTTAAATATCCCAGGGATTGACTTTTCTATAGTAAATTTTTCAAAAAATAATTTTATACTGTCGCAAATTTTAAATATCCCAGGGATTGCCTTTTATATAGTAAATTTTTCAAAAATAATTTTCAACTGTCACAAATTTTAATTACGCCAGGGATTGCCTTTTCTATAGTAAATTTTTCAAAAAATAATTTTCAACTGTCACAAATTTTAATTGCGCCAGGGATTGCCTTTTCTATAGTAAATTATTCAAAAAATAATTTTATACTGTCACAAATTTTAAATATCCCAGGGATTGACTTTTCTATAGTAAATTTTTCAAAAAATAATTTTATACTGTCGCAAATTTTAAATATCCCAGGGATTGACTTTTCTATAGTAAATTATTCAAAAAATAATTTTATACTGTCACAAATTTTAATTACGCCAGGGATTGACTTTTCTATAGTAAATTATTCAAAAACTAATTTTATACTGTCACAAATTTTAATTGCGCCAGGGATTGCCTTTTCTATAGTAAATTATTCAAAAAATAATTTTATACTGTCGCAAATTTTAAATATCCCAGGGATTGACTTTTCTATAGTAAATTATTCAAAAACTAATTTTCAACTGTCACAAATTTTAAATATCCCAGGGATTGACTTTTCTATAGTAAATTTTTCAAAAACTAATTTTATACTGTCACAAATTTTAATTACGCCAGGGATTGACTTTTCTATAGTAAATTATTCAAAAAACTATTTTTATACTGTCACAAATTTTAATTACGCCAGGGATTGCCTTTTCTATAGTAAATTATTCAAAAACTAATTTTATACTGTCACAAATTTTAAATATCCCAGGGATTGCCTTTTCTATAGTAAATTTTTCAAAAAATAATTTTATACTGTCGCAAATTTTAAATATCCCAGGGATTGACTTTTATATAGTAAATTATCCAAAAAATAATTTTATACTGTCACAAATTTTAATTACGCCAGGGATTGCCTTTTCTATAGTAAATTATTCAAAAACTAATTTTATACTGTCACAAATTTTAATTACGCCAGGGATTGCCTTTTCTATAGTAAATTATTCAAAAACTAATTTTATACTGTCACAAATTTTAAATATCCCAGGGATTGACTTTTCTATAGTAAATTATTCAAAAAATAATTTTATACTGTCACAAATTTTAATTACGCCAGGGATTGACTTTTCTATAGTAAATTATTCAAAAACTAATTTTATACTGTCACAAATTTTAATTGCGCCAGGGATTGCCTTTTCTATAGTAAATTATTCAAAAAATAATTTTATACTGTCGCAAATTTTAAATATCCCAGGGATTGACTTTTCTATAGTAAATTATTCAAAAACTAATTTTCAACTGTCACAAATTTTAAATATCCCAGGGATTGACTTTTCTATAGTAAATTTTTCAAAAACTAATTTTATACTGTCACAAATTTTAATTACGCCAGGGATTGACTTTTCTATAGTAAATTATTCAAAAACTAATTTTATACTGTCGCAAATTTTAAATATCCCAGGGATTGCCTTTTCTATAGTAAATTATTCAAAAAATAATTTTATACTGTCACAAATTTTAAATATCCCAGGGATTGACTTTTCTATAGTAAATTTTTCAAAAAATAATTTTATACTGTCACAAATTTTAATTGCGCCAGGGATTGACTTTTCTATAGTAAATTATTCAAAAACTAATTTTATACTGTCGCAAATTTTAAATATCCCAGGGATTGACTTTTCTATAGTAAATTATTCAAAAACTAATTTTATACTGTCACAAATTTTAATTACGCCAGGGATTGCCTTTTCTATAGTAAATTATTCAAAAACTAATTTTATACTGTCACAAATTTTAATTGCGCCAGGGATTGACTTTTCTATAGTAAATTTTTCAAAAAATAATTTTATACTGTCGCAAATTTTAATTGCGCCAGGGATTGACTTTTCTATAGTAAATTATTCAAAAACTAATTTTATACTGTCGCAAATTTTAAATATCCCAGGGATTGCCTTTTCTATAGTAAATTATTCAAAAAATAATTTTATACTGTCACAAATTTTAATTGCGCCAGGGATTGACTTTTCTATAGTAAATTATTCAAAAACTAATTTTATACTGTCGCAAATTTTAATTGCGCCAGGGATTGACTTTTCTATAGTAAATTATTCAAAAAATAATTTTATACTGTCACAAATTTTAATTACGCCAGGGATTGCCTTTTCTATAGTAAATTATTCAAAAACTAATTTTATACTGTCACAAATTTTAATTGCGCCAGGGATTGACTTTTCTATAGTAAATTGTTCAAAAACTAATTTTATACTGTCGCAAATTTTAAATATCCCAGGGATTGACTTTTCTATAGTAAATTATTCAAAAACTAATTTTATACTCTCACAAATTTTAATTGCGCCAGGGATTGACTTTTCTATAGTAAATTATTCAAAAACTAATTTTATACTGTCACAAATTTTAATTGCGCCAGGGATTGACTTTTCTATAGTAAATTATTCAAAAAATAATTTTATACTGTCACAAATTTTAATTACGCCAGGGATTGACTTTTCTATAGTAAATTATTCAAAAACTAATTTTCAACTGTCACAAATTTTAAATATCCCAGGGATTGACTTTTCTATAGTAAATTATTCAAAAAATAATTTTATACTGTCGCAAATTTTAAATATCCCAGGGATTGACTTTTCTATAGTAAATTATTCAAAAACTAATTTTATACTGTCACAAATTTTAATTGCGCCAGGGATTGACTTTTCTATAGTAAATTATTCAAAAAATAATTTTATACTGTCGCAAATTTTAATTACGCCAGGGATTGCCTTTTCTATAGTAAATTATTCAAAAAATAATTTTATACTGTCACAAATTTTAAATATCCCAGGGATTGACTTTTCTATAGTAAATTATTCAAAAAATAATTTTATACTGTCACAAATTTTAAATATCCCAGGGATTGACTTTTCTATAGTAAATTATTCAAAAACTAATTTTATACTGTCGCAAATTTTAAATATCCCAGGGATTGACTTTTCTATAGTAAATTATTCAAAAACTAATTTTATACTGTCACAAATTTTAATTGCGCCAGGGATTGACTTTTCTATAGTAAATTATTCAAAAACTAGTTTTATACTGTCGCAAATTTTAAATATCCCAGGGATTGACTTTTCTATAGTAAATTATTCAAAAACTAATTTTATACTGTCACAAATTTTAAATATCCCAGGGATTGACTTTTCTATAGTAAATTTTTCAAAAACTAATTTTATACTGTCACAAATTTTAAATATCCCAGCGATTGACTTTTCTATAGTAAATTATTCAAAAAATAATTTTATACTGTCACAAATTTTAAATATCCCAGGGATTGCCTTTTATATAGTAAATTATTCAAAAACTAATTTTATACTGTCGCAAATTTTAAATATCCCAGGGATTGACTTTTCTATAGTAAATTATTCAAAAACTAATTTTATACTGTCGCAAATTTTAATTGCGCCAGGGATTGACTTTTCTATAGTAAATTATTCAAAAAATAATTTTATACTGTCACAAATTTTAATTACGCCAGGGATTGCCTTTTCTATAGTAAATTATTCAAAAACTAATTTTATACTGTCACAAATTTTAATTGCGCCAGGGATTGCCTTTTCTATAGTAAATTATTCAAAAACTAATTTTCAACTGTCACAAATTTTAAATATCCCAGGGATTGACTTTTCTATAGTAAATTATTCAAAAAATAATTTTATACTGTCGCAAATTTTAAATATCCCAGGGATTGACTTTTCTATAGTAAATTATTCAAAAACTAATTTTATACTGTCACAAATTTTAATTGCGCCAGGGATTGACTTTTCTATAGTAAATTATTCAAAAAATAATTTTATACTGTCACAAATTTTAATTACGCCAGGGATTGACTTTTCTATAGTAAATTATTCAAAAAATAATTTTCAACTGTCACAAATTTTAATTACGCCAGGGATTGACTTTTCTATAGTAAATTATTCAAAAAATAATTTTATACTGTCACAAATTTTAATTGCGCCAGGGATTGACTTTTCTATAGTAAATTATTCAAAAACTAATTTTATACTGTCACAAATTTTAATTGCGCCAGGGATTGACTTTTCTATAGTAAATTATTCAAAAAATAATTTTATACTGTCACAAATTTTAATTACGCCAGGGATTGACTTTTCTATAGTAAATTATTCAAAAACTAATTTTATACTGTCGCAAATTTTAAATATCCCAGGGATTGCCTTTTCTATAGTAAATTATTCAAAAAATAATTTTATACTGTCACAAATTTTAATTGCGCCAGGGATTGACTTTTCTATAGTAAATTATTCAAAAAATAATTTTATACTGTCACAAATTTTAATTGCGCCAGGGATTGCCTTTTCTATAGTAAATTTTTCAAAAACTAATTTTATACTGTCGCAAATTTTAAATATCCCAGGGATTGACTTTTCTATAGTATATTATTCAAAAACTAATTTTATACTGTCACAAATTTTAAATATCCCAGGGATTGACTTTTCTATAGTAAATTTTTCAAAAACTAATTTTATACTGTCGCAAATTTTAAATATCCCAGGGATTGACTTTTCTATAGTAAATTATTCAAAAACTAATTTTATACTGTCACAAATTTTAATTGCGCCAGGGATTGACTTTTCTATAGTAAATTATTCAAAAACTAATTTTATACTGTCACAAATTTTAAATATCCCAGGGATTGCCTTTTCTATAGTAAATTTTTCAAAAACTAATTTTATACTGTCGCAAATTTTAAATATCCCAGGGATTGACTTTTCTATAGTAAATTATTCAAAAACTAATTTTATACTGTCACGAATTTTAATTGCGCCAGGGATTGACTTTTCTATAGTAAATTTTTCAAAAACTAATTTTATACTGTCACAAATTTTATGTGCGCCAGGGATTGCCTTTTCTATAGTAAATTATTCAAAAACTAATTTTCAACTGTCACAAATTTTAATTACGCCAGGGATTGACTTTTCTATAGTAAATTATTCAAAAACTAATTTTATACTGTCACAAATTTTAATTGCGCCAGGGATTGACTTTTCTATAGTAAATTATTCAAAAAATAATTTTATACTGTCACAAATTTTAATTACGCCAGGGATTGACTTTTCTATAGTAAATTATTCAAAAACTAATTTTATACTGTCGCAAATTTTAAATATCCCAGGGATTGCCTTTTCTATAGTAAATTATTCAAAAAATAATTTTCAACTGTCACAAATTTTAATTACGCCAGGGATTGACTTTTCTATAGTAAATTATTCAAAAAATAATTTTATACTGTCACAAATTTTAATTACGCCAGGGATTGACTTTTCTATAGTAAATTATTCAAAAACTAATTTTCAACTGTCGCAAATTTTAAATATCCCAGGGATTGACTTTTCTATAGTAAATTATTCAAAAAATAATTTTATACTGTCACAAATTTTAATTGCGCCAGGGATTGACTTTTCTATAGTAAATTATTCAAAAAATAATTTTCAACTGTCACAAATTTTAATTGCGCCAGGGATTGACTTTTCTATAGTAAATTATTCAAAAACTAATTTTATACTGTCGCAAATTTTAAATATCCCAGGGATTGACTTTTCTATAGTAAATTATTCAAAAAATAATTTTATACTGTCACAAATTTTAATTACGCCAGGGATTGACTTTTCTATAGTAAATTATTCAAAAACTAATTTTCAACTGTCACAAATTTTAATTGCGCCAGGGATTGACTTTTCTATAGTAAATTATTCAAAAAATAATTTTATACTGTCACAAATTTTAATTACGCCAGGGATTGCCTTTTCTATAGTAAATTATTCAAAAACTAATTTTATACTGTCACAAATTTTAATTGCGCCAGGGATTGCCTTTTCTATAGTAAATTATTCAAAAACTAATTTTCAACTGTCACAAATTTTAAATATCCCAGGGATTGACTTTTCTATAGTAAATTATTCAAAAAATAATTTTATACTGTCGCAAATTTTAAATATCCCAGGGATTGACTTTTCTATAGTAAATTATTCAAAAACTAATTTTATACTGTCACAAATTTTAATTGCGCCAGGGATTGACTTTTCTATAGTAAATTATTCAAAAACTAATTTTATACTGTCACAAATTTTAAATATCCCAGGGATTGACTTTTCTATAGTAAATTATTCAAAAAATAATTTTATACTGTCACAGATTTTAATTACGCCAGGGATTGACTTTTCTATAGTAAATTATTCAAAAACTAATTTTATACTGTCACAAATTTTATGTGCGCCAGGGATTGCCTTTTCTATAGTAAATTATTCAAAAACTAATTTTCAACTGTCACAAATAAAATTAGTTTTTGAATAATTTACTATAGAAAAGGCAATCCCTGGCGTAATTAAAATTTGCGACAGTATAAAACTATTTTTTGAAAAATTTACTATAGAAAAGTCAATCCCTGGCGTAATTAAAATTTGTGACAGTATAAAATTATTTTTTGAATAATTTACTATAGAAAAGTCAATCCCTGGCGCACATAAAATTTGTGACAGTATAAAATTAGTTTTTGAATAATTTACTATAGAAAAGTCAATCCCTGGCGTAATTAAAATTTGTGACAGTATAAAATTATTTTTTGAATAATTTACTATAGAAAAGTCAATCCCTGGGATATTTAAAATTTGTGACAGTATAAAATTAGTTTTTGAATAATTTACTATAGAAAAGTCAATCCCTGGCGCAATTAAAATTTGTGACAGTATAAAATTAGTTTTTGAATAATTTACTATAGAAAAGTCAATCCCTGGGATATTTAAAATTTGCGACAGTATAAAATTAGTTTTTGAATAATTTACTATAGAAAAGTCAATCCCTGGCGCAATTAAAATTTGTGACAGTATAAAATTAGTTTTTGAATAATTTACTATAGAAAAGGCAATCCCTGGCGTAATTAAAATTTGCGACAGTATAAAATTATTTTTTGAAAAATTTACTATAGAAAAGTCAATCCGTGGGATATTTAAAATTTGCGACAGTATAAAATTAGTTTTTGAATAATTTACTATAGAAAAGTCAATCCCTGGCGTAATTAAAATTTGCGACAGTATAAAATTATTTTTTGAAAAATTTACTATAGAACTAATTTTCAACTGTCACAAATTTTAATTACGCCAGGGATTGACTTTTCTATAGTAAATTATTCAAAAACTAATTTTATACTGTCACAAATTTTAATTGCGCCAGGGATTGACTTTTCTATAGTAAATTATTCAAAAAATAATTTTCAACTGTCGCAAATTTTAATTACGCCAGGGATTGCCTTTTCTATAGTAAATTATTCAAAAACTAATTTTATACTGTCACAAATTTTATGTGCGCCAGGGATTGACTTTTCTCTAGTAAATTATTCAAAAAATAATTTTATACTGTCACAAATTTTAATTACGCCAGGGATTGACTTTTCTATAGTAAATTTTTCAAAAAATAATTTTATACTGTCGCAAATTTTAATTACGCCAGGGATTGCCTTTTCTATAGTAAATTATTCAAAAACTAATTTTATTTGTGACAGTTGAAAATTAGTTTTTGAATAATTTACTATAGAAAAGGCAATCCCTGGCGCAATTAAAATTTGTGACAGTATAAAATTAGTTTTTGAATAATTTACTATAGAAAAGTCAATCCCTGGCGCAATTAAAATTTGTGACAGTTGAAAATTATTTTTTGAATAATTTACTATAGAAAAGTCAATCCCTGGCGCAATTAAAATTTGTGACAGTATAAAATTATTTTTTGAATAATTTACTATAGAAAAGGCAATCCCTGGGATATTTAAAATTTGTGACAGTATAAAATTAGTTTTTGAATAATTTACTATAGAAAAGTCAATCCCTGGCGCAATTAAAATTTGTGACAGTTGATAATTATTTTTTGAATAATTTACTATAGAAAAGTCAATCCCTGGGATATTTAAAATTTGTGACAGTATAAAATTATTTTTTGAATAATTTACTATAGAAAAGGCAATCCCTGGCGTAATTAAAATTTGTGACAGTATAAAATTATTTTTTGAATAATTTACTATAGAAAAGTCAATCCCTGGGATATTTAAAATTTGTGACAGTATAAAATTAGTTTTTGAATAATTTACTATAGAAAAGGCAATCCCTGGATTGACTTTTCTATAGTAAATTATTCAAAAACTAATTTTATACTGTCACAAATTTTAATTGCGCCAGGGATTGCCTTTTCTATAGTAAATTATTCAAAAAATTAGGGATTGCCTTTTCTATAGTAAATTATTCAAAAAATAATTTTATACTGTCACAAATTTTAAATATCCCAGGGATTGACTTTTCTATAGTAAATTATTCAAAAACTAATTTTATACTGTCACAAATTTTAATTGCGCCAGGGATTGACTTTTCTATAGTAAATTATTCAAAAAATAATTTTATACTGTCACAAATTTTAATTACGCCAGGGATTGACTTTTCTATAGTAAATTATTCAAAAAATAATTTTCAACTGTCACAAATTTTAATTACGCCAGGGATTGACTTTTCTATAGTAAATTATTCAAAAAATAATTTTATACTGTCACAAATTTTAATTGCGCCAGGGATTGACTTTTCTATAGTAAATTATTCAAAAACTAATTTTATACTGTCGCAAATTTTAAATATCCCAGGGATTGACTTTTCTATAGTAAATTTTTCAAAAAATAATTTTATACTGTCGCAAATTTTAATTACGCCAGGGATTGACTTTTCTATAGTAAATTATTCAAAAAATAATTTTCAACTGTCACAAATTTTAATTGCGCCAGGGATTGCCTTTTCTATAGTAAATTATTCAAAAAATAATTTTATACTGTCGCAAATTTTAAATATCCCAGGGATTGACTTTTCTATAGTAAATTATTCAAAAACTAATTTTATACTGTCACAAATTTTAATTGCGCCATGGATTGCCTTTTCTATAGTAAATTATTCAAAAACTAATTTTATACTGTCGCAAATTTTAAATATCCCAGGGATTGCCTTTTCTATAGTAAATTATTCAAAAAATAATTTTATACTGTCACAAATTTTAATTACGCCAGGGATTGCCTTTTCTATAGTAAATTATTCAAAAAATAATTTTATACTGTCACAAATTTTAAATATCCCAGGGATTGACTTTTCTATAGTAAATTATTCAAAAACTAATTTTCAACTGTCACAAATTTTAATTACGCCAGGGATTGACTTTTCTATAGTAAATTATTCAAAAACTAATTTTATACTGTCACAAATTTTAATTGCGCCAGGGATTGCCTTTTCTATAGTAAATTATTCAAAAACTAATTTTCAACTGTCACAAATTTTAATTACGCCAGGGATTGACTTTTCTATAGTAAATTATTCAAAAACTAATTTTATACTGTCGCAAATTTTAAATATCCCAGGGATTGACTTTTCTATAGTAAATTTTTCAAAAAATAATTTTATACTGTCGCAAATTTTAATTACGCCAGGGATTGCCTTTTCTATAGTAAATTATTCAAAAACTAATTTTATACTGTCACAAATTTTAATTGCGCCAGGGATTGACTTTTCTATAGTAAATTATTCAAAAAATAATTTTCAACTGTCACAAATTTTAATTGCGCCAGGGATTGCCTTTTCTATAGTAAATTATTCAAAAAATAATTTTATACTGTCGCAAATTTTAAATATCCCAGGGATTGACTTTTCTATAGTAAATTATTCAAAAACTAATTTTATACTGTCGCAAATTTTAATTACGCCAGGGATTGACTTTTCTATAGTAAATTATTCAAAAACTAATTTTATACTGTCACAAATTTTAATTGCGCCAGGGATTGACTTTTCTATAGTAAATTATTCAAAAACTAATTTTATACTGTCACAAATTTTAATTACGCCAGGGATTGACTTTTCTATAGTAAATTATTCAAAAAATAATTTTATACTGTCACAAATTTTAATTGCGCCAGGGATTGACTTTTCTATAGTAAATTATTCAAAAAATAATTTTATACTGTCACAAATTTTAAATATCCCAGGGATTGACTTTTCTATAGTAAATTTTTCAAAAACTAATTTTATACTGTCACAAATTTTATGTGCGCCAGGGATTGCCTTTTCTATAGTAAATTATTCAAAAACTAATTTTCAACTGTCACAAATTTTAATTGCGCCAGGGATTGCCTTTTCTATAGTAAATTATTCAAAAACTAATTTTATACTGTCACAAATTTTAATTACGCCAGGGATTGCCTTTTCTATAGTAAATTATTCAAAAACTAATTTTATACTGTCACAAATTTTAATTGCGCCAGGGATTGCCTTTTCTATAGTAAATTATTCAAAAACTAATTTTCAACTGTCACAAATTTTAAATATCCCAGGGATTGCCTTTTATATAGTAAATTTTTCAAAAAATAATTTTCAACTGTCACAAATTTTAATTACGCCAGGGATTGCCTTTTCTATAGTAAATTATTCAAAAACTAATTTTATACTGTCGCAAATTTTAAATATCCCAGGGATTGACTTTTCTATAGTAAATTATTCAAAAACTAATTTTATACTGTCGCAAATTTTAAATATCCCAGGGATTGACTTTTCTATAGTAAATTATTCAAAAAATAATTTTATACTGTCACAAATTTTAATTGCGCCAGGGATTGACTTTTCTATAGTAAATTATTCAAAAAATAATTTTATACTGTCACAAATTTTAAATATCCCAGGGATTGACTTTTCTATAGTAAATTATTCAAAAACTAATTTTATACTGTCACAAATTTTAATTGCGCCAGGGATTGACTTTTCTATAGTAAATTATTCAAAAACTAATTTTATACTGTCGCAAATTTTAATTACGCCAGGGATTGCCTTTTCTATAGTAAATTATTCAAAAAATAATTTTATACTGTCACAAATTTTAATTACGCCAGGGATTGCCTTTTCTATAGTAAATTATTCAAAAACTAATTTTCAACTGTCACAAATTTTAAATATCCCAGGGATTGCCTTTTATATAGTAAATTTTTCAAAAAATAATTTTCAACTGTCACAAATTTTAAATATCCCAGGGATTGCCTTTTCTATAGTAAATTATTCAAAAAATAATTTTATACTGTCACAAATTTTAATTGCGCCAGGGATTGACTTTTCTATAGTAAATTATTCAAAAAATAATTTTATACTGTCACAAATTTTAATTGCGCCAGGGATTGACTTTTCTATAGTAAATTATTCAAAAACTAATTTTATACTGTCACAAATTTTAATTGCGCCAGGGATTGACTTTTCTATAGTAAATTATTCAAAAAATAATTTTCAACTGTCACAAATTTTAATTACGCCAGGGATTGACTTTTCTATAGTAAATTATTCAAAAAATAATTTTATACTGTCACAAATTTTAATTGCGCCAGGGATTGACTTTTCTATAGTAAATTATTCAAAAACTAATTTTATACTGTCACAAATTTTAATTGCGCCAGGGATTGACTTTTCTATAGTAAATTATTCAAAAAATAATTTTCAACTGTCACAAATTTTAATTGCGCCAGGGATTGACTTTTCTATAGTAAATTATTCAAAAACTAATTTTATACTGTCACAAATTTTAAATATCCCAGGGATTGACTTTTCTATAGTAAATTATTCAAAAAATAATTTTCAACTGTCACAAATTTTAAATATCCCAGGGATTGCCTTTTCTATAGTAAATTATTCAAAAAATAATTTTATACTGTCGCAAATTTTAAATATCCCAGGGATTGACTTTTCTATAGTAAATTATTCAAAAACTAATTTTATACTGTCGCAAATTTTAAATATCCCAGGGATTGACTTTTCTATAGTAAATTATTCAAAAAATAATTTTATACTGTCACAAATTTTAATTGCGCCAGGGATTGACTTTTCTATAGTAAATTATTCAAAAAATAATTTTCAACTGTCACAAATTTTAATTACGCCAGGGATTGACTTTTCTATAGTAAATTATTCAAAAACTAATTTTATACTGTCGCAAATTTTAAATATCCCAGGGATTGCCTTTTCTATAGTAAATTATTCAAAAAATAATTTTCAACTGTCACAAATTTTAATTGCGCCAGGGATTGCCTTTTCTATAGTAAATTATTCAAAAACTAATTTTCAACTGTCACAAATTTTAAATATCCCAGGGATTGCCTTTTATATAGTAAATTTTTCAAAAAATAATTTTCAACTGTCACAAATTTTAATTGCGCCAGGGATTGCCTTTTCTATAGTAAATTATTCAAAAACTAATTTTCAACTGTCGCAAATTTTAATTACGCCAGGGATTGACTTTTCTATAGTAAATTATTCAAAAACTAATTTTATACTGTCGCAAATTTTAAATATCCCAGGGATTGACTTTTCTATAGTAAATTATTCAAAAACTAATTTTATACTGTCACAAATTTTAATTGCGCCAGGGATTGACTCTTCTATAGTAAATTATTCAAAAACTAATTTTATACTGTCGCAAATTTTAAATATCCCAGGGATTGCCTTTTCTATAGTAAATTATTCAAAAAATAATTTTCAACTGTCACAAATTTTAATTGCGCCAGGGATTGCCTTTTCTATAGTAAATTTTTCAAAAAATAATTTTATACTGTCGCAAATTTTAATTACGCCAGGGATTGACTTTTCTATAGTAAATTATTCAAAAAATAATTTTATACTGTCGCAAATTTTAAATATCCCAGGGATTGACTTTTCTATAGTAAATTATTCAAAAACTAATTTTATACTGTCACAAATTTTAATTGCGCCAGGGATTGCCTTTTCTATAGTAAATTATTCAAAAACTAATTTTATACTGTCGCAAATTTTAAATATCCCAGGGATTGCCTTTTCTATAGTAAATTATTCAAAAAATAATTTTATACTGTCACAAATTTTAATTACGCCAGGGATTGCCTTTTCTATAGTAAATTATTCAAAAAATAATTTTATACTGTCACAAATTTTAAATATCCCAGGGATTGACTTTTCTATAGTAAATTATTCAAAAACTAATTTTCAACTGTCACAAATTTTAATTACGCCAGGGATTGACTTTTCTATAGTAAATTATTCAAAAACTAATTTTATACTGTCACAAATTTTAATTGCGCCAGGGATTGCCTTTTCTATAGTAAATTATTCAAAAACTAATTTTCAACTGTCACAAATTTTAATTACGCCAGGGATTGACTTTTCTATAGTAAATTATTCAAAAACTAATTTTATACTGTCGCAAATTTTAAATATCCCAGGGATTGACTTTTCTATAGTAAATTTTTCAAAAAATAATTTTATACTGTCGCAAATTTTAATTACGCCAGGGATTGCCTTTTCTATAGTAAATTATTCAAAAACTAATTTTATACTGTCACAAATTTTAATTGCGCCAGGGATTGACTTTTCTATAGTAAATTATTCAAAAAATAATTTTCAACTGTCACAAATTTTAATTGCGCCAGGGATTGCCTTTTCTATAGTAAATTATTCAAAAAATAATTTTATACTGTCGCAAATTTTAAATATCCCAGGGATTGACTTTTCTATAGTAAATTATTCAAAAACTAATTTTATACTGTCGCAAATTTTAATTACGCCAGGGATTGACTTTTCTATAGTAAATTATTCAAAAACTAATTTTATACTGTCACAAATTTTAATTGCGCCAGGGATTGACTTTTCTATAGTAAATTATTCAAAAACTAATTTTATACTGTCACAAATTTTAATTACGCCAGGGATTGACTTTTCTATAGTAAATTATTCAAAAAATAATTTTATACTGTCACAAATTTTAATTGCGCCAGGGATTGACTTTTCTATAGTAAATTATTCAAAAAATAATTTTATACTGTCACAAATTTTAAATATCCCAGGGATTGACTTTTCTATAGTAAATTTTTCAAAAACTAATTTTATACTGTCACAAATTTTATGTGCGCCAGGGATTGCCTTTTCTATAGTAAATTATTCAAAAACTAATTTTCAACTGTCACAAATTTTAATTGCGCCAGGGATTGCCTTTTCTATAGTAAATTATTCAAAAACTAATTTTATACTGTCACAAATTTTAATTACGCCAGGGATTGCCTTTTCTATAGTAAATTATTCAAAAACTAATTTTATACTGTCACAAATTTTAATTGCGCCAGGGATTGCCTTTTCTATAGTAAATTATTCAAAAACTAATTTTCAACTGTCACAAATTTTAAATATCCCAGGGATTGCCTTTTATATAGTAAATTTTTCAAAAAATAATTTTCAACTGTCACAAATTTTAATTACGCCAGGGATTGCCTTTTCTATAGTAAATTATTCAAAAACTAATTTTATACTGTCGCAAATTTTAAATATCCCAGGGATTGACTTTTCTATAGTAAATTATTCAAAAACTAATTTTATACTGTCGCAAATTTTAAATATCCCAGGGATTGACTTTTCTATAGTAAATTATTCAAAAAATAATTTTATACTGTCACAAATTTTAATTGCGCCAGGGATTGACTTTTCTATAGTAAATTATTCAAAAAATAATTTTATACTGTCACAAATTTTAAATATCCCAGGGATTGACTTTTCTATAGTAAATTATTCAAAAACTAATTTTATACTGTCACAAATTTTAATTGCGCCAGGGATTGACTTTTCTATAGTAAATTATTCAAAAACTAATTTTATACTGTCGCAAATTTTAATTACGCCAGGGATTGCCTTTTCTATAGTAAATTATTCAAAAAATAATTTTATACTGTCACAAATTTTAATTACGCCAGGGATTGCCTTTTCTATAGTAAATTATTCAAAAACTAATTTTCAACTGTCACAAATTTTAAATATCCCAGGGATTGCCTTTTATATAGTAAATTTTTCAAAAAATAATTTTCAACTGTCACAAATTTTAAATATCCCAGGGATTGCCTTTTCTATAGTAAATTATTCAAAAAATAATTTTATACTGTCACAAATTTTAATTGCGCCAGGGATTGACTTTTCTATAGTAAATTATTCAAAAAATAATTTTATACTGTCACAAATTTTAATTGCGCCAGGGATTGACTTTTCTATAGTAAATTATTCAAAAACTAATTTTATACTGTCACAAATTTTAATTGCGCCAGGGATTGACTTTTCTATAGTAAATTATTCAAAAAATAATTTTCAACTGTCACAAATTTTAATTACGCCAGGGATTGACTTTTCTATAGTAAATTATTCAAAAAATAATTTTATACTGTCACAAATTTTAATTGCGCCAGGGATTGACTTTTCTATAGTAAATTATTCAAAAACTAATTTTATACTGTCACAAATTTTAATTGCGCCAGGGATTGACTTTTCTATAGTAAATTATTCAAAAAATAATTTTCAACTGTCACAAATTTTAATTGCGCCAGGGATTGACTTTTCTATAGTAAATTATTCAAAAACTAATTTTATACTGTCACAAATTTTAAATATCCCAGGGATTGACTTTTCTATAGTAAATTATTCAAAAAATAATTTTCAACTGTCACAAATTTTAAATATCCCAGGGATTGCCTTTTCTATAGTAAATTATTCAAAAAATAATTTTATACTGTCGCAAATTTTAAATATCCCAGGGATTGACTTTTCTATAGTAAATTATTCAAAAACTAATTTTATACTGTCGCAAATTTTAAATATCCCAGGGATTGACTTTTCTATAGTAAATTATTCAAAAAATAATTTTATACTGTCACAAATTTTAATTGCGCCAGGGATTGACTTTTCTATAGTAAATTATTCAAAAAATAATTTTCAACTGTCACAAATTTTAATTACGCCAGGGATTGACTTTTCTATAGTAAATTATTCAAAAACTAATTTTATACTGTCGCAAATTTTAAATATCCCAGGGATTGCCTTTTCTATAGTAAATTATTCAAAAAATAATTTTCAACTGTCACAAATTTTAATTGCGCCAGGGATTGCCGTTTCTATAGTAAATTATTCAAAAACTAATTTTCAACTGTCACAAATTTTAAATATCCCAGGGATTGCCTTTTATATAGTAAATTTTTCAAAAAATAATTTTCAACTGTCACAAATTTTAATTGCGCCAGGGATTGCCTTTTCTATAGTAAATTATTCAAAAACTAATTTTCAACTGTCGCAAATTTTAATTACGCCAGGGATTGACTTTTCTATAGTAAATTATTCAAAAACTAATTTTATACTGTCGCAAATTTTAAATATCCCAGGGATTGACTTTTCTATAGTAAATTATTCAAAAACTAATTTTATACTGTCACAAATTTTAATTGCGCCAGGGATTGACTTTTCTATAGTAAATTATTCAAAAACTAATTTTATACTGTCGCAAATTTTAAATATCCCAGGGATTGCCTTTTCTATAGTAAATTATTCAAAAAATAATTTTCAACTGTCACAAATTTTAATTGCGCCAGGGATTGCCTTTTCTATAGTAAATTTTTCAAAAAATAATTTTATACTGTCGCAAATTTTAATTACGCCAGGGATTGACTTTTCTATAGTAAATTATTCAAAAAATAATTTTATACTGTCACAAATTTTAAATATCCCAGGGATTGACTTTTCTATAGTAAATTTTTCAAAAAATAATTTTCAACTGTCACAAATTTTAATTGCGCCAGGGATTGCCTTTTCTATAGTAAATTATTCAAAAACTAATTTTCAACTGTCACAAATTTTAAATATCCCAGGGATTGCCTTTTATATAGTAAATTTTTCAAAAAATAATTTTCAACTGTCACAAATTTTAATTGCGCCAGGGATTGCCTTTTCTATAGTAAATTATTCAAAAACTAATTTTCAACTGTCGCAAATTTTAAATATCCCAGGGATTGCCTTTTCTATAGTAAATTATTCAAAAACTAATTTTCAACTGTCACAAATTTTAAATATCCCAGGGATTGACTTTTCTATAGTAAATTATTCAAAAACTAATTTTATACTGTCGCAAATTTTAAATATCCCAGGGATTGACTTTTCTATAGTAAATTATTCAAAAACTAATTTTATACTGTCGCAAATTTTAATTGCGCCAGGGATTGACTTTTCTATAGTAAATTATTCAAAAAATAATTTTATACTGTCACAAATTTTAATTACGCCAGGGATTGCCTTTTCTATAGTAAATTATTCAAAAACTAATTTTATACTGTCACAAATTTTAATTGCGCCAGGGATTGCCTTTTCTATAGTAAATTATTCAAAAACTAATTTTCAACTGTCACAAATTTTAAATATCCCAGGGATTGCCTTTTATATAGTAAATTATTCAAAAACTAATTTTATACTGTCGCAAATTTTAATTGCGCCAGGGATTGACTTTTCTATAGTAAATTATTCAAAAACTAATTTTATACTGTCGCAAATTTTAATTACGCCAGGGATTGACTTTTCTATAGTAAATTATTCAAAAAATAATTTTATACTGTCACAAATTTTAAATATCCCAGGGATTGACTTTTCTATAGTAAATTATTCAAAAACTAATTTTATACTGTCACAAATTTTAATTGCGCCAGGGATTGCCTTTTCTATAGTAAATTTTTCAAAAAATAATTTTCAACTGTCACAAATTTTAATTGCGCCAGGGATTGCCTTTTCTATAGTAAATTTTTCAAAAACTAATTTTATACTGTCACAAATTTTAATTGCGCCAGGGATTGACTTTTCTATAGTAAATTAGTCAAAAACTAATTTTATACTGTCACAAATTTTAATTGCGCCAGGGATTGACTTTTCTATAGTAAATTATTCAAAAACTAATTTTCAACTGTCACAAATTTTAAATATCCCAGGGATTGACTTTTCTATAGTAAATTATTCAAAAAATAATTTTATACTGTCACAAATTTTAATTGCGCCAGGGATTGACTTTTCTATAGTAAATTATTCAAAAACTAATTTTATACTGTCGCAAATTTTAATTACGCCAGGGATTGACTTTTCTATAGTAAATTATTCAAAAAATAATTTTATACTGTCACAAATTTTAATTGCGCCAGGGATTGACTTTTCTATAGTAAATTATTCAAAAACTAATTTTCAACTGTCACAAATTTTAAATATCCGAGGGATTGACTTTTCTATAGTAAATTATTCAAAAAATAATTTTATACTGTCACAAATTTTAATTGCGCCAGGGATTGACTTTTCTATAGTAAATTATTCAAAAACTAATTTTATACTGTCGCAAATTTTAATTACGCCAGGGATTGACTTTTCTATAGTAAATTATTCAAAAAATAATTTTATACTGTCACAAATTTTAAATATCCCAGGGATTGACTTTTCTATAGTAAATTATTCAAAAACTAATTTTATACTGTCACAAATTTTAATTGCGCCAGGGATTGCCTTTTCTATAGTAAATTTTTCAAAAAATAATTTTCAACTGTCACAAATTTTAATTGCGCCAGGGATTGCCTTTTCTATAGTAAATTTTTCAAAAACTAATTTTATACTGTCACAAATTTTAATTGCGCCAGGGATTGACTTTTCTATAGTAAATTATTCAAAAACTAATTTTATACTGTCACAAATTTTAATTGCGCCAGGGATTGCCTTTTCTATAGTAAATTATTCAAAAACTAATTTTATACTGTCGCAAATTTTAAATATCCCAGGGATTGACTTTTCTATAGTAAATTATTCAAAAAATAATTTTCAACTGTCACAAATTTTAATTACGCCAGGGATTGACTTTTCTATAGTAAATTATTCAAAAACTAATTTTATACTGTCGCAAATTTTAAATATCCCAGGGATTGACTTTTCTATAGTAAATTATTCAAAAACTAATTTTATACTGTCGCAAATTTTAAATATCCCAGGGATTGACTTTTCTATAGTAAATTATTCAAAAACTAATTTTATACTGTCACAAATTTTAAATATCCCAGGGATTGCCTTTTCTATAGTAAATTATTCAAAAAATAATTTTCAACTGTCACAAATTTTAAATATCCCAGGGATTGCCTTTTCTATAGTAAATTATTCAAAAAATAATTTTATACTGTCACAAATTTTAATTACGCCAGGGATTGACTTTTCTATAGTAAATTATTCAAAAACTAATTTTATACTGTCACAAATTTTAAATATCCCAGGGATTGCCTTTTCTATAGTAAATTATTCAAAAAATAATTTTATACTGTCACAAATTTTAAATATCCCAGGGATTGACTTTTCTATAGTAAATTATTCAAAAACTAATTTTATACTGTCGCAAATTTTAAATATCCCAGGGATTGCCTTTTCTATAGTAAATTATTCAAAAAATAATTTTCAACTGTCACAAATTTTAAATATCCCAGGGATTGCCTTTTCTATAGTAAATTATTCAAAAAATAATTTTGTACTGTCGCAAATTTTAAATATCCCAGGGATTGACTTTTCTATAGTAAATTATTCAAAAAATAATTTTCAACTGTCACAAATTTTAAATATCCCAGGGATTGCCTTTTCTATAGTAAATTATTCAAAAACTAATTTTATACTGTCACAAATTTTAATTGCGCCAGGGATTGACTTTTCTATAGTAAATTTTTCAAAAAATAATTTTATACTGTCGCAAATTTTAATTGCGCCAGGGATTGACTTTTCTATAGTAAATTATTCAAAAACTAATTTTATACTGTCGCAAATTTTAAATATCCCAGGGATTGCCTTTTCTATAGTAAATTATTCAAAAAATAATTTTATACTGTCACAAATTTTAAATATCCCAGGGATTGACTTTTCTATAGTAAATTATTCAAAAACTAATTTTATACTGTCACAAATTTTAATTGCGCCAGGGATTGCCTTTTCTATAGTAAATTATTCAAAAACTAATTTTATACTGTCGCAAATTTTAAATATCCCAGGGATTGCCTTTTCTATAGTAAATTATTCAAAAAATAATTTTATACTGTCACAAATTTTAAATATCCCAGGGATTGACTTTTCTATAGTAAATTTTTCAAAAAATAATTTTATACTGTCGCAAATTTTAAATATCCCAGGGATTGACTTTTCTATAGTAAATTATTCAAAAAATAATTTTATACTGTCACAAATTTTAATTACGCCAGGGATTGACTTTTCTATAGTAAATTATTCAAAAACTAATTTTATACTGTCACAAATTTTAATTGCGCCAGGGATTGACTTTTCTATAGTAAATTATTCAAAAAATAATTTTATACTGTCACAAATTTTAAATATCCCAGGGATTGACTTTTCTATAGTAAATTATTCAAAAACTAATTTTATACTGTCACAAATTTTAATTGCGCCAGGGATTGCCTTTTCTATAGTAAATTATTCAAAAAATAATTTTATACTGTCACAAATTTTAATTGCGCCAGGGATTGACTTTTCTATAGTAAATTATTCAAAAAATAATTTTCAACTGTCACAAATTTTAAATATCCCAGGGATTGCCTTTTCTATAGTAAATTTTTCAAAAAATAATTTTATACTGTCGCAAATTTTAAATATCCCAGGGATTGACTTTTCTATAGTAAATTATTCAAAAAATAATTTTCCCTGGCGCACATAAAATTTGTGACAGTATAAAATTAGTTTTTGAATAATTTACTATAGAAAAGTCAATCCCTGGGATATTTAAAATTTGCGACAGTATAAAATTATTTTTTGAAAATTTACTATAGAAAAGGCAATCCCTGGGATATTTAAAATTTGTGACAGTTGAAAATTAGTTTTTGAATAATTTACTATAGAAAAGGCAATCCCTGTGATATTTAAAATTTGCGACAGTATAAAATTAGTTTTTGAATAATTTACTATAGAAAAGTCAATCCCTGGCGCAATTAAAATTTGTGGACAGTATAAAATTATTTTTTGAATAATTTACTATAGAAAAGGCAATCCCTGGGATATTTAAAATTTGCGACAGTATAAAATTATTTTTTTGAATAATTTACTATAGAAAAGTCAATCCCTGGGATATTTAAAATTTGCGACAGTATAAAATTATTTTTGAATAATTTACTATAGAAAAGGCAATCCCTGGCGTAATTAAAATTTGCGACAGTATAAAATTAGTTTTTGAATAATTTTCAACTGTCACAAATTAGAAAAGGCAATCCCTGGGATATTTAAAATTTGCGACAGTATAAAATTAGTTTTTGAATAATTTACTATAGAAAAGTCAATCCCTGGCGCAATTAAAATTTGTGACAGTATAAAATTATTTTTTGAATAATTTACTATAGAAAAGGCAATCCCTGGGATATTTAAAATTTGCGACAGTATAAAATTATTTTTTGAATAATTTACTATAGAAAAGTCAATCCCTGGGATATTTAAAATTTGCGACAGTATAAAATTATTTTTTGAATAATTTACTATAGAAAAGGCAATCCCTGGCGTAATTAAAATTTGCGACAGTATAAAATTAGTTTTTGAATAATTTACTATAGAAAAGTCAATCCCTGGCGCACATAAAATTTGTGACAGTATAAAATTAGTTTTTGAATAATTTACTATAGAAAAGTCAATCCCTGGCGTAATTAAAATTTGTGACAGCATAAAATTATTTTTTGAATAATTTACTATAGAAAAGTCAATCCCTGGCGTAATTAAAATTTGTGACAGTATAAAATTAGTTTTTGAATAATTTACTATAGAAAAGTCAATCCCTGGCGTAATTAAAATTTGCGACAGTATAAAATTAGTTTTTGAATAATTTACTATAGAAAAGTCAATCCCTGGCGCAATTAAAATTTGTGACAGTATAAAATTAGTTTTTGAATAATTTACTATAGAAAAGTCAATCCCTGGCGTAATTAAAATTTGTGACAGTATAAAATTATTTTTTGAATAATTTACTATAGAAAAGTCAATCCCTGGGATATTTAAAATTTGCGACAGTATAAAATTAGTTTTTGAATAATTTACTATAGAAAAGTCAATCCCTGGCGTAATTAAAATTTGTGACAGTATAAAATTAGTTTTTGAATAATTTACTATAGAAAAGTCAATCCCTGGCGCAATTAAAATTTGTGACAGTATAAAATTAGTTTTTGAATAATTTACTATAGAAAAGTCAATCCCTGGCGCAATTAAAATTTGTGACAGTATAAAATTAGTTTTTGAATAATTTACTATAGAAAAGTCAATCCCTGGCGTAATTAAAATTTGTGACAGTATAAAATTAGTTTTTGAATAATTTACTATAGAAAAGGCAATCCCTGGCGTAATTAAAATTTGTGACAGTATAAAATTAGTTTTTGAATAATTTACTATAGAAAAGGCAATCCCTGGCGTAATTAAAATTTGCGACAGTATAAAATTAGTTTTTGAATAATTTACTATAGAAAAGTCAATCCCTGGCGCAATTAAAATTTGTGACAGTATAAAATTAGTTTTTGAATAATTTACTATAGAAAAGTCAATCCCTGGCGTAATTAAAATTTGTGACAGTATAAAATTATTTTTTGAATAATTTACTATAGAAAAGTCAATCCCTGGGATATTTAAAATTTGCGACAGTATAAAATTAGTTTGTGAATAATTTACTATAGAAAAGTCAATCCCTGGCGCAATTAAAATTTGTGACAGTATAAAATTATTTTTTGAATAATTTACTATAGAAAAGTCAATCCCTGGGATATTTAAAATTTGTGACAGTATAAAATTATTTTTTGAATAATTTACTATAGAAAAGGCAATCCCTGGGATATTTAAAATTTGCGACAGTATAAAATTAGTTTTTGAATAATTTACTATAGAAAAGGCAATCCCTGGCGCAATTAAAATTTGTGACAGTATAAAATTAGTTTTTGAATAATTTACTATAGAAAAGTCAATCCCTGGGATATTTAAAATTTGTGACAGTATAAAATTATTTTTTGAATAATTTACTATAGAAAAGGCAATCCCTGGGATATTTAAAATTTGCGACAGTATAAAATTAGTTTTTGAATAATTTACTATAGAAAAGTCAATCCCTGGCGCAATTAAAATTTGCGACAGTATAAAATTATTTTTTGAAAAATTTACTATAGAAAAGTCAATCCCTGGCGCAATTAAAATTTGTGACAGTATAAAATTAGTTTTTGAATAATTTACTATAGAAAAGGCAATCCCTGGGATATTTAAAATTTGTGACAGTTGAAAATTATTTTTTGAATAATTTACTATAGAAAAGTCAATCCCTGGGATATTTAAAATTTGTGACAGTATAAAATTATTTTTTGAATAATTTACTATAGAAAAGGCAATCCCTGGCGTAATTAAAATTTGCGACAGTATAAAATTAGTTTTTGAATAATTTACTATAGAAAAGTCAATCCCTGGCGCAATTAAAATTTGTGACAGTATAAAATTAGTTTTTGAATAATTTACTATAGAAAAGTCAATCCCTGGCGTAATTAAAATTTGTGACAGTATAAAATTATTTTTTGAATAATTTACTATAGAAAAGTCAATCCCTGGGATATTTAAAATTTGCGACAGTATAAAATTAGTTTTTGAATAATTTACTATAGAAAAGTCAATCCCTGGCGCAATTAAAATTTGTGACAGTATAAAATTATTTTTTGAATAATTTACTATAGAAAAGTCAATCCCTGGGATATTTAAAATTTGCGACAGTATAAAATTAGTTTTTGAATAATTTACTATAGAAAAGTCAATCCCTGGCGCACATAAAATTTGTGACAGTATAAAATTAGTTTTTGAATAATTTACTATAGAAAAGTCAATCCCTGGGATATTTAAAATTTGCGACAGTATAAAATTATTTTTTGAATAATTTACTATAGAAAAGTCAATCCCTGGGATATTTAAAATTTGCGACAGTATAAAATTAGTTTTTGAATAATTTACTATAGAAAAGTCAATCCCTGGCGCAATTAAAATTTGCGACAGTATAAAATTAGTTTTTGAATAATTTACTATAGAAAAGGCAATCCCTGGCGCAATTAAAATTTGTGACAGTATAAAATTAGTTTTTGAATAATTTACTATAGAAAAGTCAATCCCTGGCGTAATTAAAATTTGCGACAGTATAAAATTATTTTTTGAATAATTTACTATAGAAAAGTCAATCCCTGGGATATTTAAAATTTGTGACAGTTGAAAATTAGTTTTTGAATAATTTACTATAGAAAAGGCAATCCCTGGCGCAATTAAAATTTGTGACAGTATAAAATTAGTTTTTGAATAATTTACTATAGAAAAGGCAATCCCTGGCGTAATTAAAATTTGTGACAGTATAAAATTATTTTTTGAATAATTTACTATAGAAAAGTCAATCCCTGGCGCAATTAAAATTTGCGACAGTATAAAATTAGTTTTTGAATAATTTACTATAGAAAAGTCAATCCCTGGGATATTTAAAATTTGCGACAGTATAAAATTAGTTTTTGAATAATTTACTATAGAAAAGTCAATCCCTGGGATATTTAAAATTTGTGACAGTTGAAAATTAGTTTTTGAATAATTTACTATAGAAAAGGCAATCCCTGGGATATTTAAAATTTGTGACAGTTGAAAATTAGTTTTTGAATAATTTACTATAGAAAAGGCAATCCCTGGCGCAATTAAAATTTGTGACAGTATAAAATTAGTTTTTGAATAATTTACTATAGAAAAGGCAATCCCTGGCGTAATTAAAATTTGTGACAGTATAAAATTATTTTTTGAATAATTTACTATAGAAAAGTCAATCCCTGGCGCAATTAAAATTTGCGACAGTATAAAATTAGTTTTTGAATAATTTACTATAGAAAAGTCAATCCCTGGGATATTTAAAATTTGTGACAGTTGAAAATTATTTTTTGAATAATTTACTATAGAAAAGTCAATCCCTGGGATATTTAAAATTTGTGACAGTATAAAATTATTTTTTGAATAATTTACTATAGAAAAGGCAATCCCTGGCGTAATTAAAATTTGCGAAAGTATAAAATTAGTTTTTGAATAATTTACTATAGAAAAGTCAATCCCTGGCGCAGTTAAAATTTGTGACAGTATAAAATTAGTTTTTGAATAATTTACTATAGAAAAGTCAATCCCTGGCGTAATTAAAATTTGTGACAGTATAAAATTATTTTTTGAATAATTTACTATAGAAAAGTCAATCCCTGGGATATTTAAAATTTGCGACAGTATAAAATTAGTTTTTGAATAATTTACTATAGAAAAGTCAATCCCTGGCGCAATTAAAATTTGTGACAGTATAAAATTATTTTTTGAATAATTTACTATAGAAAAGTCAATCCCTGGGATATTTAAAATTTGCGACAGTATAAAATTAGTTTTTGAATAATTTACTATAGAAAAGTCAATCCCTGGCGCACATAAAATTTGTGACAGTATAAAATTAGTTTTTGAATAATTTACTATAGAAAAGTCAATCCCTGGGATATTTAAAATTTGCGACAGTATAAAATTATTTTTTGAATAATTTACTATAGAAAAGTCAATCCCTGGGATATTTAAAATTTGCGACAGTATAAAATTAGTTTTTGAATAATTTACTATAGAAAAGTCAATCCCTGGCGCAATTAAAATTTGCGACAGTATAAAATTAGTTTTTGAATAATTTACTATAGAAAAGGCAATCCCTGGCGCAATTAAAATTTGTGACAGTATAAAATTAGTTTTTGAATAATTTACTATAGAAAAGTCAATCCCTGGCGTAATTAAAATTTGCGACAGTATAAAATTATTTTTTGAATAATTTACTATAGAAAAGTCAATCCCTGGGATATTTAAAATTTGCGACAGTATAAAATTAGTTTTTGAATAATTTACTATAGAAAAGTCAATCCCTGGCGCAATTAAAATTTGTGACAGTATAAAATTATTTTTTGAATAATTTACTATAGAAAAGTCAATCCCTGGGATATTTAAAATTTGCGACAGTATAAAATTATTTTTTGAATAACTTACTATAGAAAAGTCAATCCCTGGGATATTTAAAATTTGCGACAGTATAAAATTAGTTTTTGAATAATTTACTATAGAAAAGTCAATCCCTGGCGCAATTAAAATTTGCGACAGTATAAAATTAGTTTTTGAATAATTTACTATAGAAAAGGCAATCCCTGGCGCAATTAAAATTTGTGACAGTATAAAATTAGTTTTTGAATAATTTACTATAGAAAAGTCAATCCCTGGCGTAATTAAAATTTGTGACAGTATAAAATTATTTTTTGAATAATTTACTATAGAAAAGTCAATCCCTGGGATGTTTAAAATTTGCGACAGTATAAAATTAGTTTTTGAATAATTTACTATAGAAAAGTCAATCCCTGGCACAATTAAAATTTGTGACAGTATAAAATTATTTTTTGAATAATTTACTATAGAAAAGTCAATCCCTGGGATATTTAAAATTTGCGACAGTATAAAATTAGTTTTTGAATAATTTACTATAGAAAAGTCAATCCCTGGCGCACATAAAATTTGTGACAGTATAAAATTAGTTTTTGAATAATTTACTATAGAAAAGTCAATCCCTGGGATATTTAAAATTTGCGACAGTATAAAATTATTTTTTGAATAATTTACTATAGAAAAGTCAATCCCTGGGATATTTAAAATTTGCGACAGTATAAAATTAGTTTTTGAATAATTTACTATAGAAAAGTCAATCCCTGGCGCACATAAAATTTGTGACAGTATAAAATTAGTTTTTGAATAATTTACTATAGAAAAGTCAATCCCTGGGATATTTAAAATTTGCGACAGTATAAAATTATTTTTTGAATAATTTACTATAGAAAAGTCAATCCCTGGGATATTTAAAATTTGCGACAGTATAAAATTAGTTTTTGAATAATTTACTATAGAAAAGTCAATCCCTGGCGCAATTAAAATTTGTGACAGTATAAAATTAGTTTTTGAATAATTTACTATAGAAAAGTCAATCCCTGGGATATTTAAAATTTGTGACAGTATAAAATTATTTTTTGAATAATTTACTATAGAAAAGGCAATCCCTGGGATATTTAAAATTTGTGACAGTTGAAAATTATTTTTTGAATAATTTACTATAGAAAAGTCAATCCCTGGGATATTTAAAATTTGCGACAGTATAAAATTATTTTTTGAATAATTTACTATAGAAAAGGCAATCCCTGGGATATTTAAAATTTGTGACAGTTGAAAATTAGTTTTTGAATAATTTACTATAGAAAAGGCAATCCCTGGCGCAATTAAAATTTGTGACAGTATAAAATTAGTTTTTGAATAATTTACTATAGAAAAGTCAATCCCTGGCGTAATTAAAATTTGTGACAGTATAAAATTATTTTTTGAATAATTTACTATAGAAAAGTCAATCCCTGGGATATTTAAAATTTGCGACAGTATAAAATTATTTTTTGAAAAATTTACTATAGAAAAGTCAATCCCTGGGATATTTAAAATTTGCGACAGTATAAAATTAGTTTTTGAATAATTTACTATAGAAAAGTCAATCCCTGGCGCAATTAAAATTTGTGACAGTATAAAATTAGTTTTTGAATAATTTACTATAGAAAAGTCAATCCCTGGGATATTTAAAATTTGTGACAGTATAAAATTATTTTTTGAATAATTTACTATAGAAAAGTCAATCCCTGGCGTAATTAAAATTTGTGACAGTATAAAATTATTTTTTGAATAATTTACTATAGAAAAGTCAATCCCTGGGATATTTAAAATTTGCGACAGTATAAAATTAGTTTTTGAATAATTTACTATAGAAAAGGCAATCCCTGGCGCAATTAAAATTTGTGACAGTATAAAATTAGTTTTTGAATAATTTACTATAGAAAAGTCAATCCCTGGGATATTTAAAATTTGCGACAGTATAAAATTATTTTTTGAATAATTTACTATAGAAAAGTCAATCCCTGGCGCAATTAAAATTTGTGACAGTATAAAATTAGTTTTTGAATAATTTACTATAGAAAAGGCAATCCCTGGGATATTCAAAATTTGCGACAGTATAAAATTAGTTTTTGAATAATTTACTATAGAAAAGTCAATCCCTGGGATATTTAAAATTTGCGACAGTATAAAATTAGTTTTTGAATAATTTACTATAGAAAAGGCAATCCCTGGCGCAATTAAAATTTGTGACAGTATAAAATTAGTTTTTGAATAATTTACTATAGAAAAGTCAATCCCTGGGATATTTAAAACTTGCGACAGTATAAAATTATTTTTTGAATAATTTACTATAGAAAAGTCAATCCCTGGCGCAATTAAAATTTGTGACAGTATAAAATTAGTTTTTGAATAATTTACTATAGAAAAGTCAATCCCTGGCGTAATTAAAATTTGTGACAGTTGAAAATTATTTTTTGAATAATTTACTATAGAAAAGTCAATCCCTGGCGCAATTAAAATTTGTGACAGTTGAAAATTATTTTTTGAATAATTTACTATAGAAAAGTCAATCCCTGGCGTAATTAAAATTTGTGACAGTTGAAAATTATTTTTTGAATAATTTACTATAGAAAAGTCAATCCCTGGCGCAATTAAAATTTGTGACAGTATAAAATTAGTTTTTGAATAATTTACTATAGAAAAGTCAATCCCTGGGATATTTAAAATTTGTGACAGTATAAAATTATTTTTTGAATAATTTACTATAGAAAAGGCAATCCCTGGGATATTTAAAATTTGCGACAGTATAAAATTAGTTTTTGAATAATTTACTATAGAAAAGTCAATCCCTGGCGCAATTAAAATTTGCGACAGTATAAAATTATTTTTTGAAAAATTTACTATAGAAAAGTCAATCCCTGGCGCAATTAAAATTTGTGACAGTATAAAATTAGTTTTAGAATAATTTACTATAGAAAAGTCAATCCCTGGCGTAATTAAAATTTGTGACAGTATAAAATTATTTTTTGAATAATTTACTATAGAAAAGTCAATCCCTGGGATATTTAAAATTTGCGACAGTATAAAATTATTTTTTGAAAAATTTACTATAGAAAAGTCAATCCCTGGGATATTTAAAATTTGCGACAGTATAAAATTAGTTTTTGAATAATTTACTATAGAAAAGTCAATCCCTGGCGCAATTAAAATTTGTGACAGTATAAAATTAGTTTTTGAATAATTTACTATAGAAAAGTCAATCCCTGGGATATTTAAAATTTGTGACAGTATAAAATTATTTTTTGAATAATTTACTATAGAAAAGTCAATCCCTGGCGTAATTAAAATTTGTGACAGTATAAAATTATTTTTTGAATAATTTACTATAGAAAAGTCAATCCCTGGGATATTTAAAATTTGCGACAGTATAAAATTATTTTTTGAATAATTTACTATATAAAAGGCAATCCCTGGGATATTTAAAATTTGTGACAGTTGAAAATTAGTTTTTGAATAATTTACTATAGAAAAGGCAATCCCTGGCGCAATTAAAATTTGTGACAGTATAAAATTAGTTTTTGAATAATTTACTATAGAAAAGGCAATCCCTGGCGTAATTAAAATTTGTGACAGTATAAAATTATTTTTTGAATAATTTACTATAGAAAAGTCAATCCCTGGCGCAATTAAAATTTGCGACAGTATAAAATTAGTTTTTGAATAATTTACTATAGAAAAGTCAATCCCTGGGATATTTAAAATTTGCGACAGTATAAAATTAGTTTTTGAATAATTTACTATAGAAAAGTCAATCCCTGGGATATTTAAAATTTGCGACAGTATAAAATTATTTTTTGAATAATTTACTATAGAAAAGGCAATCCCTGGGATATTTAAAATTTGTGACAGTTGAAAATTATTTTTTGAATAATTTACTATAGAAAAGTCAATCCCTGGGATATTTAAAATTTGTGACAGTATAAAATTAGTTTTTGAATAATTTACTATAGAAAAGTCAATCCCTGGCGCAATTAAAATTTGTGACAGTTGAAAATTATTTTTTGAATAATTTACTATAGAAAAGTCAATCCCTGGCGCAATTAAAATTTGTGACAGTATAAAATTAGTTTTTGAATAATTTACTATAGAAAAGTCAATCCCTGGGATATTTAAAATTTGCGACAGTATAAAATTAGTTTTTGAATAATTTACTATAGAAAAGTCAATCCCTGGCGTAATTAAAATTTGTGACAGTTGAAAATTATTTTTTGAATAATTTACTATAGAAAAGTCAATCCCTGGCGTAATTAAAATTTGTGACAGTATAAAATTAGTTTTTGAATAATTTACTATAGAAAAGTCAATCCCTGGCGTAATTAAAATTTGTGACAGTATAAAATTATTTTTTGAATAATTTACTATAGAAAAGTCAATCCCTGGGATATTTAAAATTTGTGACAGTATAAAATTATTTTTTGAATAATTTACTATAGAAAAGGCAATCCCTGGCGTAATTAAAATTTGCGACAGTATAAAATTAGTTTTTGAATAATTTACTATAGAAAAGTCAATCCCTGGCGCAATTAAAATTTGTGACAGTATAAAATTAGTTTTTGAATAATTTACTATAGAAAAGTCAATCCCTGGCGTAATTAAAATTTGTGACAGTATAAAATTATTTTTTGAATAATTTACTATAGAAAAGTCAATCCCTGGGATATTTAAAATTTGTGACAGTATAAAATTATTTTTTGAATAATTTACTATAGAAAAGGCAATCCCTGGCGTAATTAAAATTTGCGACAGTATAAAATTAGTTTTTGAATAATTTACTATAGAAAAGTCAATCCCTGGCGCAATTAAAATTTGTGACAGTATAAAATTATTTTTTGAATAATTTACTATAGAAAAGTCAATCCCTGGCGTAATTAAAATTTGTGACAGTATAAAATTAGTTTTTGAATAATTTACTATAGAAAAGTCAATCCCTGGCGCACATAAAATTTGTGACAGTATAAAATTAGTTTTTGAATAATTTACTATAGAAAAGTCAATCCCTGGCGTAATTAAAATTTGTGACAGTATAAAATTAGTTTTTGAATAATTTACTATAGAAAAGTCAATCCCTGGCGTAATTAAAATTTGTGACAGTATAAAATTAGTTTTTGAATAATTTACTATAGAAAAGTCAATCCCTGGGATATTTAAAATTTGTGACAGTATAAAATTATTTTTTGAATAATTTACTATAGAAAAGGCAATCCCTGGGATATTTAAAATTTGCGACAGTATAAAATTAGTTTTTGAATAATTTACTATAGAAAAGTCAATCCCTGGCGCAATTAAAATTTGTGACAGTATAAAATTAGTTTTTGAATAATTTACTATAGAAAAGTCAATCCCTGGCGTAATTAAAATTTGTGACAGTATAAAATTATTTTTTGAATAATTTACTATAGAAAAGTCAATCCCTGGCGCAATTAAAATTTGTGACAGTATAAAATTAGTTTTTGAATAATTTACTATAGAAAAGTCAATCCCTGGCGCAATTAAAATTTGTGACAGTATAAAATTATTTTTTGAATAATTTACTATAGAAAAGTCAATCCCTCGCGTAATTAAAATTTGTGACAGTTGAAAATTATTTTTTGAATAATTTACTATAGAAAAGTCAATCCCTGGCGCAATTAAAATTTGTGACAGTATAAAATTAGTTTTTGAATAATTTACTATAGAAAAGTCAATCCCTGGCGTAATTAAAATTTGTGACAGTTGAAAATTAGTTTTTGAATAATTTACTATAGAAAAGTCAATCCCTGGCGCAATTAAAATTTGTGACAGTATAAAATTATTTTTTGAATAATTTACTATAGAAAAGTCAATCCCTGGCGTAATTAAAATTTGTGACAGTATAAAATTAGTTTTTGAATAATTTACTATAGAAAAGTCAATCCCTGGCGTAATTAAAATTTGTGACAGTTGAAAATTAGTTTTTGAATAATTTACTATAGAAAAGGCAATCCCTGGCGCACATAAAATTTGTGACAGTATAAAATTAGTTTTTGAAAAATTTACTATAGAAAAGGCAATCCCTGGGATATTTAAAATTTGTGACAGTATAAAATTAGTTTTTGAATAATTTACTATAGAAAAGTCAATCCCTGGCGTAATTAAAATTTGTGACAGTATAAAATTAGTTTTTGAATAATTTACTATAGAAAAGTCAATCCCTGGCGTAATTAAAATTTGTGACAGTATAAAATTAGTTTTTGAATAATTTACTATAGAAAAGTCAATCCCTGGCGTAATTAAAATTTGTGACAGTATAAAATTAGTTTTTGAATAATTTACTATAGAAAAGTCAATCCCTGGCGTAATTAAAATTTGTGACAGTTGAAAATTATTTTTTGAATAATTTACTATAGAAAAGTCAATCCCTGGCGCAATTAAAAATTGTGACAGTTGAAAATTATTTTTTGAATAATTTACTATAGAAAAGTCAATCCCTGGCGCAATTAAAATTTGTGACAGTTGAAAATTATTTTTTGAATAATTTACTATAGAAAAGTCAATCCCTGGGATATTTAAAATTTGTGACAGTATAAAATTATTTTTTGAATAATTTACTATAGAAAAGGCAATCCCTGGCGTAATTAAAATTTGCGACAGTATAAAATTAGTTTTTGAATAATTTACTATAGAAAAGTCAATCCCTGGCGCAATTAAAATTTGTGACAGTATAAAATTAGTTTTTGAATAATTTACTATAGAAAAGTCAATCCCTGGCGTAATTAAAATTTGTGACAGTATAAAATTATTTTTTGAATAATTTACTATAGAAAAGTCAATCCCTGGGATATTTAAAATTTGCGACAGTATAAAATTATTTTTTGAAAAATTTACTATAGAAAAGTCAATCCCTGGGATATTTAAAATTTGTGACAGTATAAAATTATTTTTTGAATAATTTACTATAGAAAAGTCAATCCCTGGCGCAATTAAAATTTGTGACAGTATAAAATTAGTTTTTGAATAATTTACTATAGAAAAGTCAATCCCTGGCGTAATTAAAATTTGTGACAGTATAAAATTATTTTTTGAATAATTTACTATAGAAAAGTCAATCCCTGGGATATTTAAAATTTGCGACAGTATAAAATTAGTTTTTGAATAATTTACTATAGAAAAGTCAATCCCTGGCGCAATTAAAATTTGTGACAGTTGAAAATTAGTTTTTGAATAATTTACTATAGAAAAGTCAATCCCTGGCGTAATTAAAATTTGCGACAGTATAAAATTATTTTTTGAAAAATTTACTATAGAAAAGTCAATCCCTGGGATATTTAAAATTTGTGACAGTATAAAATTATTTTTTGAATAATTTACTATAGAAAAGGCAATCCCTGGGATATTTAAAATTTGCGACAGTATAAAATTAGTTTTTGAATAATTTACTATAGAAAAGTCAATCCCTGGCGCAATTAAAATTTGTGACAGTATAAAATTAGTTTTTGAATAATTTACTATAGAAAAGTCAATCCCTGGCGTAATTAAAATTTGTGACAGTATAAAATTATTTTTTGAATAATTTACTATAGAAAAGTCAATCCCTGGGATATTTAAAATTTGCGACAGTATAAAATTATTTTTTGAAAAATTTACTATAGAAAAGTCAATCCCTGGGATATTTAAAATTTGTGACAGTATAAAATTATTTTTTGAATAATTTACTATAGAAAAGGCAATCCCTGGGATATTTAAAATTTGCGACAGTATAAAATTAGTTTTTGAATAATTTACTATAGAAAAGTCAATCCCTGGCGCAATTAAAATTTGTGACAGTATAAAATTAGTTTTTGAATAATTTACTATAGAAAAGGCAATCCCTGGCGTAATTAAAATTTGAGACAGTATAAAATTAGTTTTTGAATAATTTACTATAGAAAAGGCAATCCCTGGCGTAATTAAAATTTGCGACGGTATAAAATTATTTTTTGAATAATTTACTACAGAAAAGGCAATCCCTGGGATATTTAAAATTTGCGACAGTATAAAATTAGTTTTTGAATAATTTACTATAGAAAAGTCAATCCCTGGCGCAATTAAAATTTGTGACAGTATAAAATTAGTTTTTGAATAATTTACTATAGAAAAGGCAATCCCTGGCGTAATTAAAATTTGCGACAGTATAAAATTATTTTTTGAATAATTTACTATAGAAAAGTCAATCCCTGGGATATTTAAAATTTGTGACAGTATAAAATTATTTTTTGAATAATTTACTATAGAAAAGGCAATCCCTGGGATATTTAAAATTTGCGACAGTATAAAATTAGTTTTTGAATAATTTACTATAGAAAAGTCAATCCCTGGCGCAATTAAAATTTGTGACAGTATAAAATTAGTTTTTGAATAATTTACTATAGAAAAGTCAATCCCTGGCGTAATTAAAATTTGTGACAGTATAAAATTATTTTTTGAATAATTTACTATAGAAAAGTCAATCCCTGGGATATTTAAAATTTGCGACAGTATAAAATTATTTTTTGAAAAATTTACTATAGAAAAGTCAATCCCTGGGATATTTAAAATTTGTGACAGTATAAAATTATTTTTTGAATAATTTACTATAGAAAAGGCAATCCCTGGGATATTTAAAATTTGCGACAGTATAAAATTAGTTTTTGAATAATTTACTATAGAAAAGTCAATCCCTGGCGCAATTAAAATTTGTGACAGTATAAAATTAGTTTTTGAATAATTTACTATAGAAAAGGCAATCCCTGGCGCAATTAAAATTTGTGACAGTATAAAATTAGTTTTTGAATAATTTACTATAGAAAAGTCAATCCCTGGGATATTTAAAATTTGCGACAGTATAAAATTATTTTTTGAATAATTTACTATAGAAAAGTCAATCCCTGGGATATTTAAAATTTGCGACAGTATAAAATTAGTTTTTGAATAATTTACTATAGAAAAGTCAATCCCTGGCGCAATTAAAATTTGTGACAGTATAAAATTAGTTTTTGAATAATTTACTATAGAAAAGTCAATCCCTGGCGTAATTAAAATTTGTGACAGTATAAAATTATTTTTTGAATAATTTACTATAGAAAAGTCAATCCCTGGGATATTTAAAATTTGCGACAGTATAAAATTAGTTTTTGAATAATTTACTATAGAAAAGTCAATCCCTGGCGCAATTAAAATTTGTGACAGTTGAAAATTATTTTTTGAATAATTTACTATAGAAAAGTCAATCCCTGGCGCAATTAAAATTTGTGACAGTATAAAATTATTTTTTGAATAATTTACTATAGAAAAGTCAATCCCTGGGATATTTAAAATTTGCGACAGTATAAAATTATTTTTTGAATAATTTACTATAGAAAAGTCAATCCCTGGCGCAATTAAAATTTGTGACAGTTGAAAATTATTTTTTGAAAAATTTACTATAGAAAAGGCAATCCCTGGCGTAATTAAAATTTGTGACAGTTGAAAATTATTTTTTGAATAATTTACTATAGAAAAGTCAATCCCTGGCGTAATTAAAATTTGTGACAGTATAAAATTAGTTTTTGAATAATTTACTATAGAAAAGTCAATCCCTGGCGCACATAAAATTTGTGACAGTATAAAATTAGTTTTTGAATAATTTACTATAGAAAAGTCAATCCCTGGGATATTTAAAATTTGCGACAGTATAAAATTATTTTTTGAATAATTTACTATAGAAAAGTCAATCCCTGGGATATTTAAAATTTGCGACAGTATAAAATTAGTTTTTGAATAATTTACTATAGAAAAGTCAATCCCTGGCGCAATTAAAATTTGCGACAGTATAAAATTAGTTTTTGAATAATTTACTATAGAAAAGGCAATCCCTGGCGCAATTAAAATTTGTGACAGTATAAAATTAGTTTTTGAATAATTTACTATAGAAAAGGCAATCCCTGGGATATTTAAAATTTGTGACAGTTGAAAATTATTTTTTGAATAATTTACTATAGAAAAGTCAATCCCTGGCGCAATTAAAATTTGCGACAGTATAAAATTATTTTTTGAAAAATTTACTATAGAAAAGTCAATCCCTGGGATATTTAAAATTTGTGACAGTATAAAATTATTTTTTGAAAAATTTACTATAGAAAAGTCAATCCCTGGGATATTTAAAATTTGTGACAGTATAAAATTATTTTTTGAATAATTTACTATAGAAAAGGCAATCCCTGGGATATTTAAAATTTGCGACAGTATAAAATTAGTTTTTGAATAATTTACTATAGAAAAGTCAATCCCTGGCGCAATTAAAATTTGTGACAGTATAAAATTAGTTTTTGAATAATTTACTATAGAAAAGTCAATCCCTGGCGTAATTAAAATTTGTGACAGTATAAAATTATTTTTTGAATAATTTACTATAGAAAAGGCAATCCCTGGGATATTTAAAATTTGTGACAGTATAAAATTAGTTTTTGAATAATTTACTATAGAAAAGTCAATCCCTGGCGCAATTAAAATTTGTGACAGTTGAAAATTATTTTTTGAATAATTTACTATAGAAAAGTCAATCCCTGGCGCAATTAAAATTTGTGACAGTATAAAATTAGTTTTTGAATAATTTACTATAGAAAAGGCAATCCCTGGCGCAATTAAAATTTGTGACAGTTGAAAATTAGTTTTTGAATAATTTACTATAGAAAAGTCAATCCCTGGCGTAATTAAAATTTGCGACAGTATAAAATTATTTTTTGAAAAATTTACTATAGAAAAGTCAATCCCTGGGATATTTAAAATTTGTGACAGTATAAAATTATTTTTTGAATAATTTACTATAGAAAAGGCAATCCCTGGGATATTTAAAATTTGCGACAGTATAAAATTAGTTTTTGAATAATTTACTATAGAAAAGTCAATCCCTGGCGCAATTAAAATTTGTGACAGTATAAAATTAGTTTTTGAATAATTTACTATAGAAAAGTCAATCCCTGGCGTAATTAAAATTTGCGACAGTATAAAATTATTTTTTGAATAATTTACTATAGAAAAGTCAATCCCTGGGATATTTAAAATTTGCGACAGTATAAAATTATTTTTTGAAAAATTTACTATAGAAAAGTCAATCCCTGGGATATTTAAAATTTGTGACAGTATAAAATTATTTTTTGAATAATTTACTATAGAAAAGGCAATCCCTGGGATATTTAAAATTTGCGACAGTATAAAATTAGTTTTTGAATAATTTACTATAGAAAAGTCAATCCCTGGCGCAATTAAAATTTGTGACAGTTGAAAATTATTTTTTGAATAATTTACTATAGAAAAGTCAATCCCTGGCATATTTAAAATTTGCGACAGTATAAAATTAGTTTTTGAATAATTTACTATAGAAAAGTCAATCCCTGGCGCAATTAAAATTTGTGACAGTTGAAAATTAGTTTTTGAATAATTTACTATAGAAAAGTCAATCCCTGGCGTAATTAAAATTTGCGACAGTATAAAATTATTTTTTGAAAAATTTACTATAGAAAAGTCAATCCCTGGGATATTTAAAATTTGTGACAGTATAAAATTATTTTTTGAATAATTTACTATAGAAAAGGCAATCCCTGGGATATTTAAAATTTGCGACAGTATAAAATTAGTTTTTGAATAATTTACTATAGAAAAGTCAATCCCTGGCGCAATTAAAATTTGTGACAGTATAAAATTAGTTTTTGAATAATTTACTATAGAAAAGTCAATCCCTGGCGTAATTAAAATTTGTGACAGTATAAAATTATTTTTTGAATAATTTACTATAGAAAAGTCAATCCCTGGGATATTTAAAATTTGCGACAGTATAAAATTATTTTTTGAAAAATTTACTATAGAAAAGTCAATCCCTGGGATATTTAAAATTTGTGACAGTATAAAATTATTTTTTGAATAATTTACTATAGAAAAGTCAATCCCTGGCGCAATTAAAATTTGTGACAGTATAAAATTAGTTTTTGAATAATTTACTATAGAAAAGTCAATCCCTGGCGTAATTAAAATTTGTGACAGTATAAAATTATTTTTTGAATAATTTACTATAGAAAAGTCAATCCCTGGGATATTTAAAATTTGCGACAGTATAAAATTAGTTTTTGAATAATTTACTATAGAAAAGTCAATCCCTGGCGCAATTAAAATTTGTGACAGTTGAAAATTAGTTTTTGAATAATTTACTATAGAAAAGTCAATCCCTGGCGTAATTAAAATTTGCGACAGTATAAAATTATTTTTTGAAAAATTTACTATAGAAAAGTCAATCCCTGGGATATTTAAAATTTGTGACAGTATAAAATTATTTTTTGAATAATTTACTATAGAAAAGGCAATCCCTGGGATATTTAAAATTTGCGACAGTATAAAATTAGTTTTTGAATAATTTACTATAGAAAAGTCAATCCCTGGCGCAATTAAAATTTGTGACAGTATAAAATTAGTTTTTGAATAATTTACTATAGAAAAGGCAATCCCTGGCGTAATTAAAATTTGCGACAGTATAAAATTATTTTTTGAATAATTTACTATAGAAAAGTCAATCCCTGGGATATTTAAAATTTGTGACAGTATAAAATTATTTTTTGAATAATTTACTATAGAAAAGTCAATCCCTGGGATATTTAAAATTTGCGACAGTATAAAATTAGTTTTTGAATAATTTACTATAGAAAAGTCAATCCCTGGCGCAATTAAAATTTGTGACAGTATAAAATTAGTTTTTGAATAATTTACTATAGAAAAGTCAATCCCTGGCGTAATTAAAATTTGTGACAGTATAAAATTATTTTTTGAATAATTTACTATAGAAAAGTCAATCCCTGGGATATTTAAAATTTGCGACAGTATAAAATTATTTTTTGAAAAATTTACTATAGAAAAGTCAATCCCTGGGATATTTAAAATTTGTGACAGTATAAAATTATTTTTTGAATAATTTACTATAGAAAAGGCAATCCCTGGGTTATTTAAAATTTGCGACAGTATAAAATTAGTTTTTGAATAATTTACTATAGAAAAGTCAATCCCTGGCGCAATTAAAATTTGTGACAGTATAAAATTAGTTTTTGAATAATTTACTATAGAAAAGGCAATCCCTGGCGCAATTAAAATTTGTGACAGTATAAAATTAGTTTTTGAATAATTTACTATAGAAAAGTCAATCCCTGGGATATTTAAAATTTGCGACAGTATAAAATTATTTTTTGAATAATTTACTATAGAAAAGTCAATCCCTGGGATATTTAAAATTTGCGACAGTATAAAATTAGTTTTTGAATAATTTACTATAGAAAAGTCAATCCCTGGCGCAATTAAAATTTGTGACAGTATAAAATTAGTTTTTGAATAATTTACTATAGAAAAGTCAATCCCTGGCGTAATTAAAATTTGTGACAGTAAAAAATTATTTTTTGAATAATTTACTATAGAAAAGTCAATCCCTGGGATATTTAAAATTTGCGACAGTATAAAATTAGTTTTTGAATAATTTACTATAGAAAAGTCAATCCCTGGCGCAATTAAAATTTGTGACAGTTGAAAATTATTTTTTGAATAATTTACTATAGAAAAGTCAATCCCTGGCGCAATTAAAATTTGTGACAGTATAAAATTATTTTTTGAATAATTTACTATAGAAAAGTCAATCCCTGGGATATTTAAAATTTGCGACAGTATAAAATTATTTTTTGAATAATTTACTATAGAAAAGTCAATCCCTGGGATATTTAAAATTTGCGACAGTTGAAAATTAGTTTTTGAATAATTTACTATAGAAAAGTCAATCCCTGGCGTAATTAAAATTTGCGACAGTATAAAATTATTTTTTGAAAAATTTACTATAGAAAAGTCAATCCCTGGGATATTTAAAATTTGTGACAGTATAAAATTATTTTTTGAATAATTTACTATAGAAAAGGCAATCCCTGGGATATTTAAAATTTGCGACAGTATAAAATTAGTTTTTGAATAATTTACTATAGAAAAGTCAATCCCTGGCGCAATTAAAATTTGTGACAGTATAAAATTAGTTTTTGAATAATTTACTATAGAAAAGTCAATCCCTGGCGTAATTAAAATTTGTGACAGTATAAAATTATTTTTTGAATAATTTACTATAGAAAAGTCAATCCCTGGGATATTTAAAATTTGCGACAGTATAAAATTAGTTTTTGAATAATTTACTATAGAAAAGTCAATCCCTGGCGCAATTAAAATTTGTGACAGTTGAAAATTATTTTTTGAATAATTTACTATAGAAAAGTCAATCCCTGGCGTAATTAAAATTTGTGACAGTATAAAATTAGTTTTTGAATAATTTACTATAGAAAAGTCAATCCCTGGGATATTTAAAATTTGCGACAGTATAAAATTATTTTTTGAATAATTTACTATAGAAAAGGCAATCCCTGGCGCAATTAAAATTTGTGACAGTTGAAAATTAGTTTTTGAATAATTTACTATAGAAAAGTCAATCCCTGGCGTAATTAAAATTTGCGACAGTATAAAATTATTTTTTGAAAAATTTACTATAGAAAAGTCAATCCCTGGGATATTTAAAATTTGTGACAGTATAAAATTATTTTTTGAATAATTTACTATAGAAAAGGCAATCCCTGGGATATTTAAAATTTGCGACAGTATAAAATTAGTTTTTGAATAATTTACTATAGAAAAGTCAATCCCTGGCGCAATTAAAATTTGTGACAGTATAAAATTAGTTTTTGAATAATTTACTATAGAAAAGTCAATCCCTGGCGTAATTAAAATTTGTGACAGTATAAAATTATTTTTTGAATAATTTACTATAGAAAAGTCAATCCCTGGGATATTTAAAATTTGCGACAGTATAAAATTATTTTTTGAAAAATTTACTATAGAAAAGTCAATCCCTGGGATATTTAAAATTTGTGACAGTATAAAATTATTTTTTGAATAATTTACTATAGAAAAGTCAATCCCTGGCGCAATTAAAATTTGTGACAGTATAAAATTAGTTTTTGAATAATTTACTATAGAAAAGTCAATCCCTGGCGTAATTAAAATTTGTGACAGTATAAAATTATTTTTTGAATAATTTACTATAGAAAAGTCAATCCCTGGCGCACATAAAATTTGTGACAGTATAAAATTAGTTTTTGAATAATTTACTATAGAAAAGGCAATCCCTGGGATATTTAAAATTTGCGACAGTATAAAATTAGTTTTTGAATAATTTACTATAGAAAAGTCAATCCCTGGCGCAATTAAAATTTGTGACAGTATAAAATTATTTTTTGAATAATTTACTATAGAAAAGTCAATCCCTGGCGCAATTAAAATTTGTGACAGTATAAAATTATTTTTTGAATAATTTACTATAGAAAAGTCAATCCCTGGGATATTTAAAATTTGCGACAGTATAAAATTATTTTTTGAAAAATTTACTATAGAAAAGTCAATCCCTGGGATATTTAAAATTTGTGACAGTATAAAATTATTTTTTGAATAATTTACTATAGAAAAGGCAATCCCTGGGATATTTAAAATTTGTGACAGTTGAAAATTAGTTTTTGAATAATTTACTATAGAAAAGTCAATCCCTGGCGTAATTAAAATTTGCGACAGTATAAAATTATTTTTTGAAAAATTTACTATAGAAAAGTCAATCCCTGGGATATTTAAAATTTGTGACAGTATAAAATTATTTTTTGAATAATTTACTATAGAAAAGGCAATCCCTGGGATATTTAAAATTTGCGACAGTATAAAATTAGTTTTTGAATAATTTACTATAGAAAAGTCAATCCCTGGCGCAATTAAAATTTGTGACAGTATAAAATTATTTTTTGAATAATTTACTATAGAAAAGTCAATCCCTGGCGTAATTAAAATTTGTGACAGTATAAAATTAGTTTTTGAATAATTTACTATAGAAAAGTCAATCCCTGGCGCACATAAAATTTGTGACAGTATAAAATTAGTTTTTGAATAATTTACTATAGAAAAGTCAATCCCTGGCGTAATTAAAATTTGTGACAGTATAAAATTAGTTTTTGAATAATTTACTATAGAAAAGTCAATCCCTGGCGTAATTAAAATTTGTGACAGTATAAAATTAGTTTTTGAATAATTTACTATAGAAAAGTCAATCCCTGGCGTAATTAAAATTTGTGACAGTTGAAAATTATTTTTTGAATAATTTACTATAGAAAAGTCAATCCCTGGCGCAATTAAAATTTGTGACAGTTGAAAATTATTTTTTGAATAATTTACTATAGAAAAGTCAATCCCTGGGATATTTAAAATTTGTGACAGTATAAAATTATTTTTTGAATAATATACTATAGAAAAGGCAATCCCTGGCGTAATTAAAATTTGCGACAGTATAAAATTAGTTTTTGAATAATTTACTATAGAAAAGGCAATCCCTGGCGTAATTAAAATTTGCGACAGTATAAAATTATTTTTTGAAAAATTTACTATAGAAAAGTCAATCCCTGGCGTAATTAAAATTTGTGACAGTATAAAATTAGTTTTTGAATAATTTACTATAGAAAAGTCAATCCCTGGCGCACATAAAATTTGTGACAGTATAAAATTAGTTTTTGAATAATTTACTATAGAAAAGTCAATCCCTGGGATATTTAAAATTTGCGACAGTATAAAATTATTTTTTGAATAATTTACTATAGAAAAGTCAATCCCTGGGATATTTAAAATTTGCGACAGTATAAAATTAGTTTTTGAATAATTTACTATAAAAAAGTCAATCCCTGGCGCAATTAAAATTTGCGACAGTATAAAATTAGTTTTTGAATAATTTACTATAGAAAAGGCAATCCCTGGCGCAATTAAAATTTGTGACAGTATAAAATTAGTTTTTGAATAATTTACTATAGAAAAGTCAATCCCTGGCGTAATTAAAATTTGTGACAGTTGAAAATTATTTTTTGAATAATTTACTATAGAAAAGTCAATCCCTGGCGCAATTAAAATTTGCGACAGTATAAAATTATTTTTTGAAAAATTTACTATAGAAAAGTCAATCCCTGGGATATTTAAAATTTGTGACAGTATAAAATTATTTTTTGAATAATTTACTATAGAAAAGGCAATCCCTGGGATATTTAAAATTTGCGACAGTATAAAATTAGTTTTTGAATAATTTACTATAGAAAAGTCAATCCCTGGCGCAATTAAAATTTGTGACAGTATAAAATTAGTTTTTGAATAATTTACTATAGAAAAGTCAATCCCTGGCGTAATTAAAATTTGTGACAGTATAAAATTATTTTTTGAATAATTTACTATAGAAAAGTCAATCCCTGGGATATTTAAAATTTGCGACAGTATAAAATTATTTTTTGAAAAATTTACTATAGAAAAGTCAATCCCTGGGATATTTAAAATTTGTGACAGTATAAAATTATTTTTTGAATAATTTACTATAGAAAAGGCAATCCCTGGGATATTTAAAATTTGCGACAGTATAAAATTAGTTTTTGAATAATTTACTATAGAAAAGTCAATCCCTGGCGCAATTAAAATTTGTGACAGTATAAAATTAGTTTTTGAATAATTTACTATAGAAAAGGCAATCCCTGGCGCAATTAAAATTTGTGACAGTATAAAATTAGTTTTTGAATAATTTACTATAGAAAAGTCAATCCCTGGGATATTTAAAATTTGCGACAGTATAAAATTATTTTTGAATAATTTACTATAGAAAAGTCAATCCCTGGGATATTCAAAATTTGCGACAGTATAAAATTAGTTTTTGAATAATTTACTATAGAAAAGTCAATCCCTGGCGCAATTAAAATTTGTGACAGTATAAAATTAGTTTTTGAATAATTTACTATAGAAAAGTCAATCCCTGGCGTAATTAAAATTTGTGACAGTATAAAATTATTTTTTGAATAATTTACTATAGAAAAGTCAATCCCTGGGATATTTAAAATTTGTGACAGTATAAAATTATTTTTTGAATACTTTACTATAGAAAAGTCAATCCCTGGGATATTTAAAATTTGCGACAGTATAAAATTATTTTTTGAAAAATTTACTATAGAAAAGTCAATCCCTGGGATATTTAAAATTTGTGACAGTATAAAATTATTTTTTGAATAATTTACTATAGAAAAGGCAATCCCTGGGATATTTAAAATTTGTGACAGTTGAAAATTAGTTTTTGAATAATTTACTATAGAAAAGTCAATCCCTGGCGTAATTAAAATTTGCGACAGTATAAAATTATTTTTTGAAAAATTTACTATAGAAAAGTCAATCCCTGGGATATTTAAAATTTGTGACAGTATAAAATTATTTTTTGAATAATTTACTATAGAAAAGGCAATCCCTGGGATATTTAAAATTTGCGACAGTATAAAATTAGTTTTTGAATAATTTACTATAGAAAAGTCAATCCCTGGCGCAATTAAAATTTGTGACAGTATAAAATTAGTTTTTGAATAATTTACTATAGAAAAGTCAATCCCTGGGATATTTAAAATTTGCGACAGTATAAAATTATTTTTTGAATAATTTACTATAGAAAAGTCAATCCCTGGCGTAATTAAAATTTGTGACAGTATAAAATTAGTTTTTGAATAATTTACTATAGAAAAGTCAATCCCTGGGATATTTAAAATTTGCGACAGTATAAAATTATTTTTTGAATAATTTACTATAGAAAAGTCAATCCCTGGGATATTTAAAATTTGCGACAGTTGAAAATTAGTTTTTGAATAATTTACTATAGAAAAGTCAATCCCTGGCGTAATTAAAATTTGTGACAGTATAAAATTAGTTTTATTCAAAAACTAATTTTATACTGTCACAAATTTTAAATATCCCAGGGATTGCCTTTTCTATAGTAAATTATTCAAAAAATAATTTTATACTGTCACAAATTTTAATTGCGCCAGGGATTGACTTTTCTATAGTAAATTATTCAAAAACTAATTTTATACTGTCACAAATTTTAAATATCCCAGGGATTGCCTTTTCTACAGTAAATTATTCAAAAACTAATTTTATACTGTCGCAAATTTTAATTGCGCCAGGGATTGCCTTTTCTATAGTAAATTATTCAAAAACTAATTTTATACTGTCACAAATTTTAAATATCCCAGGGATTGCCTTTTCTATAGTAAATTATTCAAAAACTAATTTTATACTGTCGCAAATTTTAATTGCGCCAGGGATTGCCTTTTATATAGTAAATTATTCAAAAACTAATTTTATACTGTCGCAAATTTTAAATATCCCAGGGATTGCCTTTTCTATAGTAAATTATTCAAAAAATAATTTTATACTGTCGCAAATTTTAATTACGCCAGGGATTGCCTTTTATATAGTAAATTATTCAAAAACTAATTTTCTACTGTCGCAAATTTTAAATATCCCAGGGATTGCCTTTTATATAGTAAATTTTTCAAAAACTAATTTTCTACTGTCGCAAATTTTAATTGCGCCAGGGATTGCCTTTTCTATAGTAAATTTTTCAAAAACTAATTTTATACTGTCGCAAATTTTATGTGCGCCAGGGATTGCCTTTTCTATAGTAAATTATTCAAAAACTAATTTTATACTGTCGCAAATTTTAATTACGCCAGGGATTGCCTTTTCTATAGTAAATTATTCAAAAACTAATTTTATACTGTCACAAATTTTATGTGCGCCAGGGATTGCCTTTTCTATAGTAAATTATTCAAAAAATAATTTTCAACTGTCGCAAATTTTAATTACGCCAGGGATTGCCTTTTCTATAGTAAATTATTCAAAAAATAATTTTATACTGTCGCAAATTTTAATTGCGCCAGGGATTGCCTTTTATATAGTAAATTTTTCAAAAAATAATTTTATACTGTCGCAAATTTTAAATATCCCAGGGATTGCCTTTTCTATAGTAAATTATTCAAAAAATAATTTTATACTGTCGCAAATTTTAATTGCGCCAGGGATTGCCTTTTCTATAGTATATTATTCAAAAAATAATTTTCTACTGTCGTAAATTTTAAATATCCCAGGGATTGCCTTTTCTACAGTAAATTATTCAAAAAATAATTTTCTACTGTCGCAAATTTTAATTACGCCAGGGATTGCCTTTTATATAGTAAATTTTTCAAAAACTAATTTTATACTGTCGCAAATTTTATGTGCGCCAGGGATTGCCTTTTCTATAGTAAATTATTCAAAAACTAATTTTATACTGTCGCAAATTTTATGTGCGCCAGGGATTGCCTTTTATATAGTAAATTTTTCAAAAACTAATTTTATACTGTCGCAAATTTTATGTGCGCCAGGGATTGCCTTTTATATAGTAAATTATTCAAAAAATAATTTTCTACTGTCGCAAATTTTATGTGCGCCAGGGATTGCCTTTTCTATTGTAAATTATTCAAAAAATAATTTTCTACTGTCGCAAATTTTAAATATCCCAGGGATTGCCTTTTCTATAGTAAATTATTCAAAAACTAATTTTATACTGTCGCAAATTTTAATTGCGCCAGGGATTGCCTTTTCTATAGTAAATTATTCAAAAAATAATTTTCAACTGTCACAAATTTTATGTGCGCCAGGGATTGCCTTTTCTATAGTAAATTATTCAAAAACTAATTTTATACTGTCGCAAATTTTATGTGCGCCAGGGATTGCCTTTTCTATAGTAAATTATTCAAAAAATAATTTTCTACTGTCGCAAATTTTAAATATCCCAGGGATTGCCTTTTCTATAGTAAATTATTCAAAAACTAATTTTATACTGTCGCAAATTTTAATTGCGCCAGGGATTGCCTTTTCTATAGTAAATTATTCAAAAAATAATTTTCTACTGTCGCAAATTTTAAATATCCCAGGGATTGCCTTTTCTATAGTAAATTATTCAAAAAATAATTTTATACTGTCGCAAATTTTAAATATCCCAGGGATTGCCTTTTCTATAGTAAATTATTCAAAAACTAATTTTCTACTGTCGCAAATTTTAAATATCCCAGGGATTGCCTTTTCTACAGTAAATTATTCAAAAAATAATTTTCAACTGTCACAAATTTTATGTGCGCCAGGGATTGCCTTTTCTATAGTAAATTATTCAAAAAATAATTTTCAACTGTCACAAATTTTAATTGCGCCAGGGATTGCCTTTTCTATAGTAAATTATTCAAAAACTAATTTTATACTGTCACAAATTTTAAATATCCCAGGGATTGCCTTTTCTACAGTAAATTATTCAAAAACTAATTTTATACTGTCGCAAATTTTAAATATCCCAGGGATTGCCTTTTCTACAGTAAATTATTCAAAAACTAATTTTATACTGTCGCAAATTTTAAATATCCCAGGGATTGCCTTTTCTATAGTAAATTATTCAAAAACTAATTTTATACTGTCACAAATTTTAAATATCCCAGGGATTGCCTTTTCTATAGTAAATTATTCAAAAACTAATTTTATACTGTCACAAATTTTAATTGCGCCAGGGATTGACTTTTCTATAGTAAATTATTCAAAAAATAATTTTCAACTGTCACAAATTTTAATTGCGCCAGGGATTGACTTTTCTATAGTAAATTATTCAAAAACTAATTTTATACTGTCGCAAATTTTAAATATCCCAGGGATTGCCTTTTCTATAGTAAATTATTCAAAAAATAATTTTCTACTGTCGCAAATTTTAAATATCCCAGGGATTGCCTTTTCTACAGTAAATTATTCAAAAACTAATTTTATACTGTCGCAAATTTTAAATATCCCAGGGATTGCCTTTTCTATAGTAAATTATTCAAAAACTAATTTTATACTGTCACAAATTTTAAATATCCCAGGGATTGCCTTTTCTATAGTAAATTATTCAAAAACTAATTTTATACTGTCACAAATTTTAATTGCGCCAGGGATTGCCTTTTCTATAGTAAATTATTCAAAAACTAATTTTCTACTGTCGCAAATTTTAAATATCCCAGGGATTGCCTTTTCTATAGTAAATTATTCAAAAAATAATTTTATACTGTCGCAAATTTTAATTGCGCCAGGGATTGCCTTTTCTATAGTAAATTTTTCAAAAACTAATTTTATACTGTCGCAAATTTTAAATATCCCAGGGATTGCCTTTTCTATAGTAAATTATTCAAAAACTAATTTTATACTGTCACAAATTTTAATTGCGCCAGGGATTGCCTTTTCTATAGTAAATTATTCAAAAAATAATTTTCAACTGTCACAAATTTTAATTGCGCCAGGGATTGCCTTTTCTATAGTAAATTATTCAAAAACTAATTTTATACTGTCACAAATTTTAAATATCCCAGGGATTGCCTTTTCTACAGTAAATTATTCAAAAACTAATTTTATACTGTCGCAAATTTTAAATATCCCAGGGATTGCCTTTTCTATAGTAAATTATTCAAAAAATAATTTTATACTGTCGCAAATTTTATGTGCGCCAGGGATTGCCTTTTATATAGTAAATTTTTCAAAAAATAATTTTATACTGTCGCAAATTTTAATTGCGCCAGGGATTGCCTTTTCTATAGTAAATTTTTCAAAAACTAATTTTATACTGTCGCAAATTTTAAATATCCCAGGGATTGCCTTTTCTATAGTAAATTATTCAAAAAATAATTTTATACTGTCGCAAATTTTAATTGCGCCAGGGATTGCCTTTTCTATAGTAAATTTTTCAAAAACTAATTTTATACTGTCGCAAATTTTAAATATCCCAGGGATTGCCTTTTCTATAGTAAATTATTCAAAAACTAATTTTATACTGTCACAAATTTTAATTGCGCCAGGGATTGCCTTTTATATAGTAAATTTTTCAAAAAATAATTTTCTACTGTCGCAAATTTTAATTACGCCAGGGATTGCCTTTTATATAGTAAATTATTCAAAAAATAATTTTCTACTGTCGCAAATTTTAATTGCGCCAGGGATTGCCTTTTCTACAGTAAATTATTCAAAAAATAATTTTCTACTGTCGCAAATTTTAATTACGCCAGGGATTGACTTTTCTATAGTAAATTTTTCAAAAACTAATTTTATACTGTCGCAAATTTTAAATATCCCAGGGATTGCCTTTTATATAGTAAATTTTTCAAAAACTAATTTTCTACTGTCGCAAATTTTAATTGCGCCAGGGATTGCCTTTTCTATAGTAAATTTTTCAAAAACTAATTTTCTACTGTCGCAAATTTTAATTACGCCAGGGATTGCCTTTTATATAGTAAATTATTCAAAAAATAATTTTCTACTGTCGCAAATTTTAATTGCGCCAGGGATTGCCTTTTATATAGCAAATTATTCAAAAAATAATTTTCTACTGTCGCAAATTTTAAATATCCCAGGGTTTGCCTTTTCTACAGTAAATTATTCAAAAAATAATTTTATACTGTCGCAAATTTTAATTACGCCAGGGATTGCCTTTTATATAGTAAATTTTTCAAAAACTAATTTTATACTGTCGCAAATTTTAATTGCGCCAGGGATTGCCTTTTCTACAGTAAATTATTCAAAAAATAATTTTATACTGTCGCAAATTTTAATTGCGCCAGGGATTGCCTTTTATATAGTAAATTATTCAAAAACTAATTTTCAACTGTCACAAATTTTAATTGCGCCAGGGATTGCCTTTTCTATAGTAAATTTTTCAAAAACTAATTTTATACTGTCGCAAATTTTAAATATCCCAGGGATTGCCTTTTATATAGTAAATTTTTCAAAAACTAATTTTATACTGTCGCAAATTTTAATTGCGCCAGGGATTGCCTTTTCTACAGTAAATTATTCAAAAAATAATTTTATACTGTCGCAAATTTTAATTACGCCAGGGATTGACTTTTCTATAGTAAATTATTCAAAAAATAATTTTATACTGTCGCAACTTTTAATTGCGCCAGGGATTGCCTTTTATATAGTAAATTTTTCAAAAACTAATTTTCTACTGTCGCAAATTTTAAATATCCCAGGGATTGCCTTTTCTATAGTAAATTATTCAAAAAATAATTTTATACTGTCGCAAATTTTAAATATCCCAGGGATTGCCTTTTATATAGTAAATTATTCAAAAAATAATTTTATACTGTCGCAAATTTTAATTGCGCCAGGGATTGCCTTTTCTATAGTAAATTATTCAAAAAATAATTTTATACTGTCGCAAATTTTAATTGCGCCAGGGATTGCCTTTTATATAGTAAATTTTTCAAAAACTAATTTTCTACTGTCGCAAATTTTAAATATCCCAGGGATTGCCTTTTCTATAGTAAATTATTCAAAAAATAATTTTATACTGTCGCAAATTTTAAATATCCCAGGGATTGCCTTTTCTATAGTAAATTATTCAAAAAATAATTTTATACTGTCGCCTTTTCTACATTTTTCAAAAACTAATTTTCAACTGTCACAAATTTTAATTGCGCCAGGGATTGACTTTTCTATAGTAAATTATTCAAAAACTAATTTTATACTGTCGCAAATTTTAATTACGCCAGGGATTGCCTTTTCTATAGTAAATTATTCAAAAACTAATTTTATACTGTCACAAATTTTAAATATCCCAGGGATTGCCTTTTCTACAGTAAATTATTCAAAAAATAATTTTCAACTGTCACAAATTTTATGTGCGCCAGGGATTGCCTTTTCTATAGTAAATTATTCAAAAAATAATTTTCTACTGTCGCAAATTTTATGTGCGCCAGGGATTGCCTTTTCTATAGTAAATTATTCAAAAAATAATTTTATACTGTCGCAAATTTTAAATATCCCAGGGATTGCCTTTTCTATAGTAAATTTTTCAAAAACTAATTTTATACTGTCGCAAATTTTAATTGCGCCAGGGATTGCCTTTTCTATAGTAAATTATTCAAAAAATAATTTTTTACTGTCGCAAATTTTAAATATCCCAGGGATTGCCTTTTCAATAGTAAATTATTCAAAAAATAATTTTCTACTGTCGCAAATTTAAAATATCCCAGGGATTGCCTTTTCTATAGTAAATTATTCAAAAACTAATTTTATACTGTCACAAATTTTAATTGCGTAGGGATTGCCTTTTCCATAGTAAATTATTCAAAAAATAATTTTATACTGTCGCAAATTTTAAATATCCCAGGGATTGCCTTTTATATAGTAAATTATTCAAAAAATAATTTTCAACTGTCGCAAATTTTAATTGCGCCAGGGATTGCCTTTTATATAGTAAATTATTCAAAAAATAATTTTCTACTGTCGCAAATTTTATGTGCGCCAGGGATTGCCTTTTCTACAGTAAATTATTCAAAAAATAATTTTCTACTGTCGCAAATTTTAATTACGCCAGGGATTGCCTTTTATATAGTAAATTTTTCAAAAACTAATTTTATACTGTCGCAAATTTTATGTGCGCCAGGGATTGCCTTTTCTATAGTAAATTATTCAAAAACTAATTTTATACTGTCGCAAATTTTATGTGCGCCAGGGATTGCCTTTTATATAGTAAATTTTTCAAAAACTAATTTTATACTGTCGCAAATTTTATGTGCGCCAGGGATTGCCTTTTATATAGTAAATTATTCAAAAAATAATTTTCTACTGTCGCAAATTTTATGTGCGCCAGGGATTGCCTTTTCTATTGTAAATTATTCAAAAAATAATTTTCTACTGTCGCAAATTTTAAATATCCCAGGGATTGCCTTTTCTATAGTAAATTATTCAAAAACTAATTTTATACTGTCGCAAATTTTAATTGCGCCAGGGATTGCCTTTTCTATAGTAAATTATTCAAAAAATAATTTTCAACTGTCACAAATTTTATGTGCGCCAGGGATTGCCTTTTCTATAGTAAATTATTCAAAAACTAATTTTATACTGTCGCAAATTTTATGTGCGCCAGGGATTGCCTTTTCTATAGTAAATTATTCAAAAAATAATTTTCTACTGTCGCAAATTTTAAATATCCCAGGGATTGCCTTTTCTATAGTAAATTATTCAAAAACTAATTTTATACTGTCGCAAATTTTAATTGCGCCAGGGATTGCCTTTTCTATAGTAAATTATTCAAAAAATAATTTTCTACTGTCGCAAATTTTAAATATCCCAGGGATTGCCTTTTCTATAGTAAATTATTCAAAAAATAATTTTATACTGTCGCAAATTTTAAATATCCCAGGGATTGCCTTTTCTATAGTAAATTATTCAAAAACTAATTTTCTACTGTCGCAAATTTTAAATATCCCAGGGATTGCCTTTTCTACAGTAAATTATTCAAAAAATAATTTTCAACTGTCACAAATTTTATGTGCGCCAGGGATTGCCTTTTCTATAGTAAATTATTCAAGAAATAATTTTCTACTGTCGCAAATTTTATGTGCGCCAGGGATTGCCTTTTCTATAGTAAATTATTCAAAAACTAATTTTATACTGTCACAAATTTTAAATATCCCAGGGATTGCCTTTTCTATAGTAAATTATTCAAAAAATAATTTTCTACTGTCGCAAATTTTATGTGCGCCAGGGATTGCCTTTTCTATAGTAAATTATTCAAAAACTAATTTTATACTGTCACAAATTTTAATTGCGCCAGGGATTGCCTTTTCTACAGTAAATTATTCAAAAACTAATTTTATACTGTCGCAAATTTTAATTGCGCCAGGGATTGCCTTTTCTATAGTAAATTATTCAAAAACTAATTTTATACTGTCACAAATTTTAAATATCCCAGGGATTGCCTTTTCTATAGTAAATTATTCAAAAACTAATTTTCAACTGTCGCAAATTTTAATTACGCCAGGGATTGCCTTTTCTATAGTAAATTATTCAAAAACTAATTTTATACTGTCACAAATTTTAAATATCCCAGGGATTGCCTTTTCTATAGTAAATTATTCAAAAACT